>UYYA01004865.1:0-56844 GCA_900624975.1 Angiostrongylus costaricensis | reverse complement strand
ACCGCAGGTGATGAAAATGAACAGGGAACCAAAGAAGGACTATAATCGGCTGTTCTAAACTTTCTCATTGGAAGTCACGAAAAAGCGGCTTTGAAGAAGGCGATACTGCCGAAACGTCAGCTAGTGTACGTCAGTGTTCAGCTATTGTATTGTGTTTTTCTATGGAAGTAAATGTATGCTGTTTAAAAACCTCGCGATTGCTGAACATGAAAACGACGCAGTACACAGTGAGATCATAATTAGATCGGCACCTATGTGAAACTTACCGCCACTCGTCATCGTCTTTTGATTCTAGCTGGACTGCTCACATACAACGTGAAACATATTTCCAAGATAACTGAAAACACCAGGGTGTTATGAAAGTACAAGACTCCGCTTTACTTTCTTCCATGTAGCCTAGCCAATTATTTCCACAGTTTTAAATGCGCAACTAGTGAAAAATAATTTAGTCTTTTGAATTTAAACCAATATCAAATGAAACGAAAACCATTGTAACCTGAAACATTGCGTTTACAAGGAACCAAATACCTTGTGTTTCAGGGTGGAGAAAGTATCGTTTGTTAGGCACACTATTTCCAAGAAAACAGGCTTCGATTATTGCTTACTTGACGTCCGAGTTGTGGATCCATTGAAGTATTGAAGTATGCTGCTAGTTTCGACATTGTCACAAAATATGTTTATGTTGCACAAAGATAGTAGAAATACTAACGACATGGTACTTATGATATAATATAAATACATTTTTTTATTTTTTCAATATGACCCTTCTTCACGTTTACTGTGCGGATCCCAGCACTTTTCACATTCGATTCGTTTTCTTGCATCAATTGTCCACGAAGATCCTACAACTTTTAGTTGTGGCTTCGGTTGCTGCTTGAGCATTTTCGTTTCATCTTGAATGTCGTAGAATACTGGTCGAGTCGATTCTCCTTGGAGTCCTGAGGTAACCGGGCTGGAGCGTTCCCCTTAGATTGCAGAGTGATTTTTTTCCAGGACAAGCCAGGAATCAATTTCCCGAACCCGAAGGGATGAAAGGCTCGGTTAGCCAGGAGCGGAATCGAACTAACATCATGCTCGTGATGACCGACATCACTGCCACTGTGCTATCGGCCCCCTCTCCATAAATATAAACATATAAATAAAAAAGAATATAGCTCTCGGTGTTGATCAATCCCTGAGGGATACGCCATGCAGTCGACTTCATTAAGAATCGTTGAAGGTGACTGAGTGTATATTTGGCCTTTACAATTACTCGCGGTGACCTGTCGATGTATTGAGCCAGTGCTGCTATCCTCCTAGACAAGTCTGGTACCAATTTGCCGACCCCGGAGGGATGAAAGGCTTGGTGGGCCACGGGTGAGGGAAACGATCCCACGTGTGTGTCACGGTGGTGCTTCCAACCATATAAAAATGTGTAATAAATATAAACATATACGGTATGATATACGCGATTTGATATAAATATGATTCATACAACATATAAGACATGTTTTCCTACCACGTGTAAGCTTATGTAGTGAAAGATGTCTTGAGAAAAGCTGAGAAGGAGGCCGACGTTTCCAATAGGAAATCCAGATAAGAGTTAGCCAATTGAAAACTATAGCCACTATTTATGTCGAGGTTAAATGAAATCTGGTTTTCAAGGGTAAATATGTGCACATATAACACATATCACATGCCAATAATTCAAACCAACATAGTATTGCCTGCTATAGCGCCTTGGATGGGTAGTGCCCCACCTGGTTTCTTGCACTTAGAAGCAATTTTCGTTGGCTGTAGTTCTTGACTAATTGTGATCTTGACGAAATCGTACACAAGAACTTCCAGAAAAAGGTTCAACAAGTTATAGTAAGCAGCAAAGAAAGCCTATAGGGAATTTCACAAACCTGTGAAACTATTGCTTTCTTCATTCTTCTAGGTCGTTGCGAGGAGCGTTGGATATCGCATAGAATGAGCAGATAAACAGTAACATGCACACCTAGGGAACGAACGTGCAAAGATTTTTTTCAGACGATAGCCGCATTCTCATAACAATTTACCAGCAATATTACAACGTCCAAGAAGCTAGCGTAAGTGTTTGAAATTCATGGCCCGAAACTCCACTACTTCTACATCAGACTAAACGTAGAGCATATCGGTCTTCCTTCTTCTGTTCTCTTATAAACTGATCATAGGAAATTTTAAACCAGCATTGAACCCAAGATGTAGTTGCACCAAAATCACAATGCCTAAGCATTATTTACTCCCTATTATTTTTTTACGACAGGGTATTATGTGAAATGCAATCGGATTGACCCAAACATATTTGCAAAACTCGAAACCCAGTCCTACTCCGAACCCATGGTTACCCTTTTTAGGAGCTCCCATGTTACTTTCTAGACCATGGAGCCTCCCCGCTGCTGATGGGTGATTGTGATAGCATCGTCAGGGTAAAAGTAGTAGTCGCGAGTAGAAGCTGGCCTGGCGTTCCGAGTTTCGCAAACATCTCAGCATCACTGTGACTGTATTTCACATGATGCCGGATAGTTAAAATCAGAGAAAATTGAAGCAGTACCGAACATACTGAAAGTTGCCCTGATACATCTCTATGCAAAGTGTTTCAAAAGGATAAAGGACAAAGCTCTCGGCGTTGATCAATCCTTGAGGGATGCGCCATTCATTCTACTTCATTAAGCATCGTTTGGTAGTGATTGAATGCATATCTGGTGTATACAATGACTCGCAGTGGCCTACCGATGTATCGAACCAGTGCTGCTATCCTCCCAGACAAGTCTCGTACCAATTTGCCGACTCTGGTAGAGTGGAAGGCTTGGTGGGCCATGGGCACGAGGATCGATTCCACGTGGGTGTTGCAGGGCGCCTCCGATCACTGCGCCACACGCGCACAGGGTTCCACGTCTTTAAAATAGCGGGTTATCCGCGCTCGAAAACTGAGTGGATCTGAGCGACATTTCCATTAAACAAGCAGTCTACTACTTGTGTAGTTCCGTTTTCTCCTGGGATTCTTATGGAAGTCGTGACGGCGGCTTCACAGGCAACGCAAACAATTGTTAGTGCTTGTGAAGTGAATGAGATACAGTAATGCAAGATTTCGCTTGGTGATTCCTAGGTTTCCATAAGGAAGAGAGGGTTTTGCAATGCACAGATTGCCACGCCGTCTCCGTAGGTGTGTTGCAACCTCACTGAGACTCAGGTCTGTGCAAACTAACCTTCATACAAGGAAATAGCTAACGCAAGCCACAAACAACAATAGTGCAATACTGGTTTTTTTTCTAGGATTTTCCACCATAGATGAGGTCATAGTACCTTAGAACATTAAGTGGAAAAGTGTACAAGCACTTCCATTAACAAGAGAAGGAGTTCCTAAACTTATGACGCTGTTCCACCCAACGGGTTACCGGCTAATCGTGGCTGGGAGTTGTTCCTGGGTATCGGGCTGCGATGTAAAGAAGAGGGATTCATCCCTCTGGAAGGGTCTCCCAAGCGGAGAAGGGGTCCGTCGTTTCCATCAGGAAGCTTAGCCAAGAGTAAACCAGTACCAGGATCGATCATTGTCCTGCTATTAAAGATGCATGGTGGCAAATCTTCTTCTGATCCACAAGCGCTGCGACTGCCTGTGGTGGTGACGACCTGCGGTAGACTTTGGCCAGGTTAACCTTGGGATTACAGGGAACCACAATGGCTTAAGCAGCAAATCTCCGAAAAATGGAGTGCTGGAGCCCGCACAAACAGTTAGGACGGGCCATTCATGTATCAAGTATCAAGTAAATATGACGTTGTTCACGAAGGCATCTCTTCATGAATAGTTCTTGTCTCACTCATACGGTCCACCTTCCCCGTGTCGTTGTCTCTACAAGGTCTACCCTTAGCCTTCAACTCCTTCCCAGTCACGCATTCATTGTTTTGGAGTGGGTGGGCCGTGTGCATTGCGAATACACGGGAACTGCTGGGATAGTACTCAATCGATGCGCTGAGTGACCGAGGAATGCCTAAGCGAGGGCTGCGGACGGTCAGAGGGGGCAGGGTTGTCTGAGGCATTGTATTCAATCAATACGGCGACCAATCAGCTACCAATACGGCGCATTGACGAAAAAGCACGATCAAATCGATTGATTCGCACTACGTAAATAGGACAACAAATTGTGGGACAGTGCACAATAAATGCAGAAGATATACGGAATATAAGGAGGTCGAGAATATTCGATGTGGTGTAAAGATTATTCGCTGAACTCCTTCGTTCTCTTCGGCAGCTGGATTGCTGTGGTGCGGAATAGAATCCAATCGGACCCACCTATTTCAAATTTCGCGATTTTCATCGTCTTATCCCTCTAGGCGGATAACTGCAATGTTAAGTTTTGTTGGTAGAGTTTCGACTTTAACTACGACTCTTATTAGTCTGTTGATAGACACACATCCTTCTATCTCAATGGTTCACCACCTCACCTTGGCGGATTAATATGCCTGGATGTCAATCGGCGAGACTCACTGTGGATTTAACTCATGCCATGCCAGGACTTTAAAGATGAGGAGTTCTACATTTTCGTCCGTTATGGCCCAACCAGGAGCAATCTAGTAACATTACTCCATGCCGCCAGATTATCACCTTCATGATACCGTAGCAAATTTTCCTGAAATATACACCCAATGATAATTGTTTTAGGTCGCTAATGTGAAAGCTTTACCCTGGTTATTTCAAGAGTCCGGAAGAAGTTTCAATCATCGGTAATTTATCAATCAAATCAAAACTGTGCTGGAAGAGGCGCATTCCTTTATTTTGGAAAATCTCATTCAATTGATACATAGGACACAACGTGAACCAGTGGCAAGTAGAAGAACCTGTAGATAATACTTGAAGCCCCTATGTAATTCTCTTCGCAATGAGTTACTCGACTTCCTTCTGAGGTAGCTAAAGTCGCAAAGACGTCTTCGGTATGTCCTGTCAGATGTATTCATCTGTAGAGCTCATTTATAGATAATTGCTTGCAAGCTCGGGTTCGCACTAGCTGATTCACTTCGGTGTCCGTCCGCATTCCAGCGACCCTTTGTCATTAACTATGCACTTAACAACTGCTGGGCTGTCAACGTTCTCCTTCAGGACGTTGTAAGTCAAATGGGCTAATCTTTATTCCCTACTTAGGGCATACGATTACTCGCTTTACAATTACCCACTTTCATTAACTTTTAATTCTCCTTCCATTCTATTCTGTGCGTTCCGGTGCGATATTTTTTGACGTTTTCCTGGGTTCAGTACTGTTGTTGAAATCGTCAATACTTATATAAATCGTGGTCTTCTCTGTATAAATTCATCAAACCCAGTTACTTTACTTCTAGCAGATCAAGGCAGCTTAGAATGCCCTTGAGATTGCAACAGTCATTCCGTATTCATCCTAGCTAACACTTCTATAGTAGAGACTTTTTCGGCAACATGGGTATGAAGGCCTTTCACTTTGGAGTTTTTGGCGAAAGATATGCACTGGTAGCCTACCTTCTTAATCTTTTCTAGTAAAAACAAAGCGATTATTTGCTGCAGGCGACATGCATGCACACTGTACAGATAAAAGGAAAGAATAAAGGATGAATCTCTCAGCGCTAATCAATCCCTGAGGGATGTGCCGTGCATTCGACTTCACTAAGCATCGTTAGAGGTGAATGAATGTTGCTTAGTTAAGCTGAAAAATGTTCTCCCACTTGCAGCAGGGAAATACACCTTAAGTCACTTGGCTTATCACCACGCCATAAACCTCTCCTCAAGTTCTTCAACAATTCTTTCCTCTGCGCTATCAGCAATATCTACTCTCAGATAAACATTCGAATACCTCAGTTCTCGTCCATCTAGTCCACCACATGATTTGGGGTCCATCGCGCCATTGTTCAGCGATAATCGAGTGGTTGCCAAAAATTCCAGATGGCCGTGTCTATATTTCAAGTGCCGGTGCTAATTCGAACAAATCGCCGCAATACGTCGCTATCGACGGAGCTATGCGAGTCCCAATTTTCGACAGTTTTGTGAGTCGTGTCACCATGGGACGGTTGGAGTGCTTCAGAATACTCCTGAAAGCGGTACCACGGTTTTACGACAAACGGTTGATTGAGCTGGCATTTGGTCGACGCTGAGATATTCACATTTCTTCATAACTGTCATAATTCTTTGAGAGATAATTCGGTGACAATTTGAGAAAGGATGCATTCTTGACATTATGTTGGAGTTAAGCGATCTACTTTTGCGTTAAAATTTTATTGGAGATGAGCACTGCGCAACTCTTTAGAGTATCAATTTTTTCCCATCACCCAGTCATATTTGAAAGTGAGTATCACATCTACAACAGTATTAGATTTGTTGTTTAGATTATGAGGACTTTTTGGATTACTTGCTGAAATCTGTTGTCCCCATTGTTCCTTTCGTAAGAGCATAAGTTGTACTTCTTAAGAAAGCTCTAGTTTTTGATTTCATGGAGTATTTGATAGCTAATCCGAAGCACTTTGGAGCTCGTTATTTTCTTTAGAAGTTGATGAGCTGAAATTCAGCACTAAGATCATGTGCATAAAGTTGAGTATACGGAAAAGCTGTTCGGAGCGACTGGAAGTATTATTTTCCTAGAACAGATTTAAATAAAGCATTGAGGTACAATGGAGTCAATGGCATCCACATTTCTTTTTATTTTGCCCGACCTGATATAACATTCATCGTACCTTGCGGATCCGAGCAGTTTTTTGCGTTCCACTTTTCCTCCGCCTTCACCATCCACGAAGCTCTTCGGACACTTAGCTCCTGGACTCGGTTGCTATTTGAGGATTATCGTCTTCTTTATGAGTGTCATTAATGCTATTTACTCAATTCTCCCTGGAGCCCTAGATAAGTGCGTTGGAATTTTCAACTTTGATTGCAGTGACTGGGCTTTTCCCACGCATGTCTGGTTCCGCTTTTCCAACTCCGGAGTGATGAAAGTCAAACTCCATGTAAAAGGCAGTCTTCGCCATCGGTCTTCATAAGCGTAGGCCTAGCGAACACGGCCGTGTCTCTGATATTTTATTGATGAAACAGGTTGTAAATCGGAACTTATATTGCATTTACTTAATAGCTTCCGACATTATCTTCTTCACGGCCCATTTCAATAATGACAACCGCAAATCTATTTCGCTCATCTTGCCTAAATTTTCCCAAGATGGATGTGAAAGCAGGAAGTATCGTTGAATCGGAAGTGTGGAAACAGAGTTGACTGTCCTTTCTCCGATTCATCACATCCTCTATGCACCGCTGTGCTTCTGAACCGGCTCATTCCATCCTACTCAGCCCTAAAACTTAATATTTCACAAAGTTAATTTCTTCAATCATATGCACGTGGTCGATGCTTTCAAAGATAATCGTTTCATTGATTTTGAATGGCTCATCAAAAGCAATTTCCGTTCCGATGAACATCATTTCAAACTCTTCAGTTTAAGGCCACTTTTTCCACATGGAATGTGGAAATTACTAAAACACCTTCTGTCTGACAAATATGTGATGCCGTAGAAATGATGTTATGAGCAAAGCAAAGCTGCCGGGCATCAACCTTCACTTGCACCTTATTCAGTTCTTGTTTTATAAACTTTTTTTATAGTCACCTACATAGAAAGGTGTAACAATTCCACTGTCCTCGCCAACTTTCACTGTTAAGCCATTTATTGTTCAACGTAAAAAAGAAAACTCGTACTATAATATTTTGCGACATACGTAACGATCAATCCTTCACCTAGCAAGAAAACAGAAAGCAGCAATGAATTTGTGTAGAAAATTTAGTGTCAATTCGGACGGCTAGTAGTGGTTAATAAATAATGAGGATATTCGTACATTGGATCCTATTCATTTTTCTTCCAGAAATGACAGCTGAGACGGATTCCATTTCCCGGCACACTCCAAAGAATTAACGCACCCAATGACTATGTTGCATTCAACGATTTCTTCCGTTCCACATCTTCTTCGTTGTATTTCGAATCTGTTTCTCATATGCGAGTCAATTTTCTGTTCAATAAACATCAAATGTCATTGTTTTGACATCAGTGTTAAAATTCTTACGGGAACTTCTGCGTTTTGATACAATGATACCCTTAGCAAATTACAAGTATCCTGTTATTTGCGCACGATGAAGAATTATCTTTGCCATCATGAAAAAAACCATGCCAACAATTTTTAACTGAAATACGGAAGGGTTTGTAGATTATGTATTACTAGTCGAATAGTTTAAAACTTGTGGAAAGAGTGGTCTTCGACTAAATCTCACAAAAACGACGTTCATGAAGAACGAATTGGTTTCGTATGCCTCATTCCCACTCAATGGGACGAATATCTCCGAATACTCCAGTTATGTCTATATAGGCCGGGAAATCAACATGATGAAAAACTTAGCTCCAGAGTTGAGCAGAAGGAAACGAGCGGCATGGAGAGCTTTCAAGAGCATCGGAGATGTAGTGAACAGAACAAAGAAAACCCGACTCCGTGCCCACCTTGTTGGCTCAGCAGTACTTCCTGCCCTAACATCCCTAACATATGCGTCACAAACCTGGTCGCTGCGTAAGCAGGATGAAAGGTCACTCAGCGTTATCGAACGCGCTGTCGAAAGGACGATGCTAGTAGTATCCCGTTCCACATAAGTAAGGGATGGGATCCGAAGCTCCGATCTGAGTCAACGATCAAAAATCAAAGATGTCGTTCTGTATGCCAAACAGTCGAAGATAAGGTTGGCTGAACACAGAATGCGTACGAGTGACAACCGATGGACAAGAGCCGTTAGTGACTGGATTCCTCGGGATGTCAAACGTACTGCAGGAAGACCGCCGACCCGATGGTCAGAGTTCTTCATGAAAAGCCTACAAGAAAGATATGTTGCTCATCCAGTCTTCAGAGCGAGCAAAACCCACTGTGCTACTCTTGCTCGCGACAGGGATAAGTGGAAGACTTACTGGCTCCGGTTTGAGTCACTCGACGATCAGCAGGACTACAGGTGATACAGATGGCAGGCGAATGGTCTCACTCAGTTCGAGAACAATTATGTGATAATGTAAAGGTAATTTAGCGATTAGTTATATTGCAAGGAAAGTGCTGTCGAAAAGAAGAAAAAAAATGTTCTGAAGACTAAATTGCTCTATAGTTCTCTGTCGAGTGTGAGTCAAATGAAAAGAAATATAATTTTGAGACTTTCTTGGACTAGTAAGTTAATACGAGGTTGATAAAACGATTAAAAAAATTTGAAAAATAATTATGGGATATTTTATTATATTTATTAGTCTATGCGATGTTGTTATGAAGTTTTCATTCTTATCAACATGTTTTTGAGTTTACACGAGGTTGATAGAACTGTTTTAATCGGCTAATATTTCAACGTCTTCGTCTTCATCAGAGCCTATGATCCGAGTCGACGGTCCACAGATATTCATCTTCTCGAGGTGGCGTCTTCGTCATCTTGAAAATTTTTATTCTGCTCGACGACTAAGATGCTCCTTGACTGACTGTACGCGGATAATCATTTGTTTTTAAATTTCTTCCTGATTGAGCTGACACGAGGATACTACAATTCTTGCCGAGATTTGATAAAAATCAGTTTTAAAAGGAAATTTCTTTTTCGCCAGAAGATCCATCTTAGAGGGGTGACTAGCACAATGGTAGTGATGTCCGTCACCGCGAGCATGGTGCTAGTTCTGGGCCAACCAAGTCTCTCATCCTTCCGGGGTCGGGAAATTGATACTGTACTTGCCTGGAAAAAAAATCGCTCTCTGCAATTCAATTGGAAACGCTCCAGCCGGCTATATGAAGATTCCAGGAAGAATCCCTCGACCAGCATTCCACAACATTCAAGATGAAGTGGAATTCCTCAAGCAGCAACCGATGCCGCAGGCAAAAGGTAGGAGATCTTCTTGGATATTGGATACGAGGAAACGAATTGCATGTGACAAGTGCTGGTATTCGAAGAGTAGACGTGAACACAGGTCACATAAAATAAAATTAAAAAAATAAAAGGTCTATCGTACTGCAGTCCGTATTATATTTGGAAAATGAGTAATGAAGCGATATTTTAGAAAATCTGCTTTCATACAACCTCTGAATAAACAATAGATATTTTATTACGTTTATGAGCTTACACGAGGCTATAACTAAATGGTTCAAAAATAGTACTGAGAGTTTTGAACTGAGGTGACGGCCACAGCAAGTGAACCACTTGTTCGTACGTTGACCTTCGAACAACTCGAATGAGTTCCAGTGAAGTCGCCAATTTCTCTTGTAGCATTCCAGAGTGGCTGAGTGGGCTCTGTTCATTTGGAGACACACTGAGCATTATGTTTTTTCTAAACGGTCTTTTTAAAGAATTTTTACGATGGGCTCAACGATCGTTATACTTGCGCATGGTATAATGTGGTAACAGGTCGCAAACAACTGATGTTTCCGATTGTCCTTAAGATGAATCACTTATTGGCTTCAAAATATTCGGACATTTTGGTGTGAATGGCGTTGTTTCAAGTTTTTGATCAGTGGTGAGAGATAACCACTTCTCAAGAGGACCGTGCTCACGAACGAGCTGTACATTGACACCATCTGATCGTAGGCGTCCTTCGGCGCGTATACGTTCGTAATCGGCTTTGTCCCAACGAGCAAAGCCCCATTTACGGGAAACAGCAATCAATTGCCAACCAGAAAACTTGAACTTGGCATAACGGAAAGCTTCAACAGCGTGGTTTACATTTGCTTCCTTAACACGCATCGAGAAAAAAATGTCTCCGATATCAACACGAGCTACGAGACCTTGTGGCTTCCCATACGCTCCGCGCATTCCCGTTTGCAAGCTGTCAGCGCCGGCACATGATAACATTTTGTTAATCCGAGTAACGTGATAAAGATGTTTTTTAACTCGTAAGTGAAAGCCGTTCTTTCCACAGTTCTTCACCATGTGCTTGTTGGCACAAATGCAAGCTGCTTCCAACGCTTCTGAGGAAAGATGTTCACGCTCGCTCGACATCATATGCACACAGCACGGGAACTCGTCAACGTTCGCCTTCTTCTTGCCGAGATCGAAAATGCGGGAGGGACCAGCAGTTGCACGACCAGCAACAGGCCAGCTTCAGTACACCGCACACTGGGTGCTCCCGTCTATGACGTCAGGCGGTGACACGACCTGTGAGAGGCCAGAAAATCTCGGGTTACGCAGGACGTCATTGGAACAGGATCTGACGAACACACGCACGACACTCCATGAAGATTTCCTATACACGTCTAATGCCAGAACACTCCACGGACGCAGACCTTCACGCCCTTCTTATAGCTGCAGATCGTATTGAATTTCATGTGATCGCATTACAAGAAACAAAAGTCGAAAAGACCGACATGGACCAACTAAACAATGGGACCCTTGTGACCCGTGGAAAAAAGATCCCGTCACGAAATGTCGATGGCGTAGGCTTTGTCGTCCACCCGTCCATTATCCATCTCGTCGACTCAGACGTGATCCTTTCCCTTCGCTCAGCCATTCTTCGTCTTCAACTGTCGCATCATAACAAGATCACTACCATCAACTGCTACTCACCGACTGACGTAGGTGATGAGTACGAACTAAATGCGTTCTACTATCAGTTGGAGCAAGTCACCCGCAATAATAAAGCATATCATAAGTTTGTTGTTGGAGACTTCAACGCCAGAATAGGAAAGGCCAACGAGAACGAATAAAGGATCAGAAATTTTGGATTAGGAGAAAGAAATGAGAATGGGAACCGTCTCGCATAACTCCTGTCAGTAGCACGTCTCTTCCATGGAAACTCGTTTTTCCAGAAGAAAGAAAGCCGCTGCTAAGCATGGGAGTCTCCCAACGGTACGAGTTATGTGGAGATCGACCATATTCTAACAAACAGAAGATGGTGTCTACTTGACACATCGGTAGTCCCGTCATTCTGTACTGGTTCCGATCACCGCCTTCTTTGCGTGAAGATTTGATTCAGCCATAAGCTGGAAAAGAATTATCTTCATCGACCACGAGGAAAAAGCCTAGCTGTTTGCGATGAGAACATTCTGAACGAAGTCCTGTTCAAACGTGACGGGCAGATTAAAGGAGACCCGACCGAAGACTACGAGCTGCTTGTCGAAGGACTGAAAAGCTATGCAGAATTCGTCGAAGTTCCTCAAGCAAAAAAATCGGATCGCATTTCCATCACTACTGAGGAGTTCCTCGAAAAGAGAAGGAAACTGAAGCTTGATCCTACTGCAATACGTTTAACATGGCTAGTAATAAATTCCAGCTGCAGAAGAGCTTTGCAGGAAGATCTACAACGGTACAAGCAGAAGAAAATACTGAAAGCAGCAGAGAAAAGAAGCAGTCTGAAAAAATGCCGTCGGGACTTGTGTGATTATAATGTTCTGCTGTCAGCCCTCATGAACGAAGATGGGGTCGTCAAAACATCTTTCCATAATATGGAATTAATAACGGAAACGTTCTACACCAACCTTTTCGGTTCCACAATCCCCGTCCCGGGCCCTAATATTCCCGCTGGAGAAGAACCACCTGGAATTCCTCCGTCAGAGGTTCGAGTTGCGATAGAAAGCATGAAAAGAGGCACAGCTCCAGGACTCGATAATATTACTGCCGATTTAATTAGAGCTGGAGGCCACAATTTACATGTACTTCTCGCAAATCACGTATCAGTCTACCTTCAAAAGGAAAAAATCCAACACCAGTAGAGGACGTCGTGCACGGTCATCATGCCCAAGAAAGGAGACCGAAGGAATCTTCGTAACTATCGTTCCATATGCTTGGTAGTCTAGAAGTCTTTCTCGAAAATTATGCTCTCGCGCTTGTCAAAAACATTGGATAAGGCGCAACCAATGGAGCAAGCAGGATTTCGAAAAGGATTTTGCTGCATGGACCACATCCAAACCGTGTTCAGGGTCATCGAAGTTTGTCAAGAAGTCCACTTGCCTCTAGTCCTAACTTTTGTCGACTATGAGAAAGCGTTTGACAGTGTCGAAACGAATGCAATCCTATCAGCGCTCGTCGATCAAGGAGTGGACCCGTCCTACATAAAGACTGTGTCCGACTGTTATCTAAACTGCACTGCAAAAATACAGCTTTTCCATCAACCTCTTACAATCCCTGTAGAAAAAGGGGTTCGACAGGGCGATACGGTATCGCGAAAGCTGTTCAGTGCCGCACTGCAGTGGATAATGAGGTCACTCGATTAGGATGAGAAAGGCGTACGTATTGATGGAAAATTCCTATCAAATCTTCGTTTTACCGACTACACTGTCATCTTCTTAGGAAGTACTAGCGAAGCAGAGATGATGATCAACGAGCTCAACGAAGCGGGGAAAAAGATCGGGCTGTGCATAAATCGAAAGAAGACCCAGTTCATGAAAAACCTATGGTGCGAAGGCGAATATGTTGAATTGGATGGCTCTCTCATTGCAAAGACCACCTCCAACGTTTACCTTGGGCGATCAATGAACATGGAAAACAACATGAAGGAGGTACTAGATAGAAGAAGGAGAGCATCTCGAGCCGCATTCGGGCCTCTCAAGGAAGCCACAGGCCAACTGAAGGACCCGAAAATTCGCGCTCATCTCATTGATTCTACGGTCCTTCCAGCGCTATGTTATGCCGCAAAGACGTGTGTTGATACTTCAATCACGACAAGAATGCATCGGACTACTCATCGAGCGCTTGAGCGATGTCTTCTAAAATATAACGGGCACTCGTATGAAATGCTGAGATATTTGCAAAACTCCGGACCACAGCTGTATGCAGTGGGGAACGAACACGCGCTGTTGTCCTTACCGGTGAGCAGCGCACTTCACCATTACACCATCCGGGTCCTTCGCTTTGCATGTCTCTTAGCTAGTTCTATCGATCTTTTTTCCATCAGCAATCACCCGTCAATGGGATTGATCTGGGGAGCCAATATCGGCATTGAACCCAGTTAAGCTGAGGCTTAGTTATAATCACAATCTTAACTCTTTTATTTATTAAGAAGAAAGAAGAAAGGCCATTAAGAAGAAAAAGGCAGTAAATAAAAGAGTTAAGATTGTGATTATAACTAAGCCTCAGCTTAACTGGGTTCAATGCCGATATTGGCTCCCCAGATCAATCCCGTTGACGGGTGATTGCTGATGGCAAAAAGATCGATAGAACTAACTGAGAGACATGCAAATCGAAGGACCCGGATGGTGTAGTGGTGAAGTGCGCTGCTCCCCGGTAAGGACAACAGCGCGTGTTCGTTCCCCACTGGATACACCTGTGGTCCGGAGTTTTGCAAATATCTCAGCATTTCATACGAGTTATAATTCGAAGCATTCCCTGCCATTAAGAAGAAAAAGGCAGTAAATAAAAGAGTTAAGATAACGGGCACTCTCAATATCTAGCCGTAATGCGAAGCTTTGACCTTCGAAATCTGTCACATCTTCGAGATCCAGGAGAATATAGATCGATAGCGAAATATAGATGGGCTAGTCACATAATGAGGAGAACAGACGACGGATGTACGTAAACAAAGTTAATCAGCTCTACCCGCAGCTACAGTTGTTTTACAGATCACAGTATGAGACTCGCAAGGGCTACCATGCTCGAACAAGACCACCACCATGGACTACGATTGCCAAAAGGAACGAATGTCAAATGTGTTGGAGTCCGCACAACTCGTGAGGACGGACCGTCCAAGTATCCAAGTAAGTAAGTAGGTGAGAGATAGCAGTACCATAATGTTCTCAATAACGCACAGTGATTTTCCATACTGCTTGTGCCCAGGTTTCCAAAACATACACTGAGGAAGGAAGAATAACGCTGTAGAAAACTGGATGCCAAGCTAGCTCTTTCTTATACACTCCACTTCTCCATTGATGCTACTGTAAACAATTCTAATGCTTTCCGCTTAAAATCACTAGAGCTACGTCTTTTTATCATGTTCACTTCTGAAAACCTAATCGCTTATACGACAGTCCTTCGTTCAGGGTTATATTATAGCGTTGAGAAAACGTAAAGTAAAAACTTGTAGACGTCAAAGTGGAGTCAGATTCTTCGGTAGCTGTCAGTGTCGTTTAGGCCTCCAATTTTGTGCGCCAACTTTTTCATTGGCTAGTGAAGAACCTTGCATTTTTATACGTAGTATGTACGTAGGCACGTATGTATGTATGTATGTATGTATGTATGTAATGTATGTATGTGCGTATGTATGTGTGTGTATGCATGTATGTACGTATATATGTATGTATGTATGTAAAGTATGTATGTAACGTATGCAGGTAATGTATGTATGTAATGTATGTATGTAATGTATGTATGTAATGTATGTATGCAATGTATGTTTGTAATGTTTGTATGTTATGTATGTATGTATGTATGTGATGTATGTGTGTATGTATGTATGTATATGCATGTATGTGTGTATGTATGCATGTACGTACGTATATATGTATGTATGTATGTAAAGTAAGTATGTAACGTATGCAGGTAATGTATGTAAGTAATGTATGTGTGTAATGTATGTATGTAATGTATGTATGTAATGTATGTAATGTATGTATGTAATGTATGTATGTAATGTATATATGTAATGTATGTGTGTAATGTATGTATGTATGTATGTATGTATGTAATGTATGTATGTAATGTATGTATGTTATGTATGTATGTATGTATTTGTGTGTGTATGTACGTATGTATGTATATGTGTGTATGTATGTGTATGCGTGCTTGTTCTGGGTTCGATTGCGCAGGTGAAGATGGACGTTACGTGACCCTTGCTTGGATGATCTGGCGAAACAGCACCGATTTATTACTGGTCGAGAACACTCCACACTAGGCACGATCCGATGAGCTTCCTTAGAGCCTTCGTGAATCGGCAGCACTGCTACCAATTCGCCCTATTTCACAATCACAGGTATTTGAAATAGCTTTTCTTCTTAAGCATCTGTCCTGTTTTCGTAGCAGTGGCGCCATATTGAGACATCGGCGACTTTCATAATACTGATCCTGAAAGTGTGCGTAATGCATTGTGTCGTATTAGCTGTGAGGAGCTGCCATTGATAGCCAATCGATTTTCCGCACTATTGATTTGATCGACTTTATGCGTTCCATAGGCGCTAATTGGCCGATTTAATCGAGACTGCTTACCCACTCACTCACTCACTCACTCACTCACTCATTCATCGTTGTTCCTTATAATAAGATGTTTGTATTCGTTGTATTATCCGAGATTTTAGGAGATACTTGACTGGTCGAAGTTAGCTCATATTGTTGGTATGACACATTGTCATGAGTCATAGCCACATAGCACCCGCCAGACAGCACTGACGTTTGAATGTCTTCGCTCAAAAGTCGCCTCCGAAATGATGTTTTCTGGATTGAATTCATTGTCCTCACATTATTAATCGATACAAGGTTGCTTTAATTTTAGTCTTGTGTTACATCGTGATTAGTTTACGCAAAAATTCTTAGTCCTTAGTAGGATGTGATAATAGAGTTTTATTTCCTAACATTTGACTCGAATCACCGTGGCTCTAAAGCCGATGAGACTGCCTAAATATTGGCCATAACAAAGATTTGCAACGACTTTTAAGCAGAACACTGACCACGTTTCATGCCGAAGTTCAATGAAGGTTCTAATTGGAGGGATCTTGGCTGTTGTTCTTTCGAATTACTCTGTTTTCAGTGATTGAATTGATAAGAACAAGTAAATAACTTTGCTATTTGCGTAAAGCGTTACGTTGTCCGTAATTTTACAAATGTTCTTTTTTCTATGCAGTACGCTAGCCAGAGGTGGCAGCGGTATGGTCAGACGTCGGCGATTTCCTTAAGGTCGCCATTGTCGGCACAGCGATGCCTGGTCTTTTTTCAATCCACTGCACTTATCTCATCTTCCTTATCCTCTCAAATATAGAAAAAAGCGAGAAAACCCCGGTTAATCATGTTATTGACGCCTTACCGTTATCGCCCTAAACAAGGGAACTTTTTTCGTTACCAGATTTCAAACCTACCAAGTCGTTTTTACAAACCAGCATTGCGAAAGTTCACTGAGATCCCCGTTAAACGTGATTTAACGTTGTTCTTTACATGTCAAAGTACTCGAGGCTTAGCGCATTGTATGGTTGGTTTAACGTCTGCTTCGATATTACATGCGTTTCTGTTATGATATTCTTATTGATTGTTATCCCATAAGGTTTCCGTGCTGTCAGCTTTGCCGCAAATGCTCCTTTAATAGTTCCTCAAACTTTCTGTTGTTTTACAGTGTTTTTCCTAAAGGCCTTAGTGGTCGATTTATCAAAATAAATGTTGTACGCCAACGTAGCGTTTTACATCATACTAAGCACTCTGGATTCGGTTAGCAAACAGACGATCTGACGGTCGCCAAGTGACGATAAGAAGGCTGAACCCAGCTCACCAGCGATAATGTGTTCGGCCTGAACTTTGTATAACTTGACTCTGAAAATCCGTGGGTGTTCTTGTGCGTATGCGAATTAAGTCTTGTATGTCGCTCGAACCAAAATCCTGTCATCAAGTGAGACAAAATCCTGTCATGTTGAAAAGGTGGTTAAGGGTTGTATTTTAAAAAGTTATCACCCCTTGTACTCAAACAGAGCCTTACAGGCTATCTTATTGATGCGCTTATACCGAAGTGGTGAAATTATTCAACTCATACGAAAACTATTATACCTTTTGTGTCATTTGAGTTAATAGAACTCATTAGTCCACTCTTACAAGTAACTGTCAAGGATAGAGATTGTAGGGCTCGTCGTTCAATGAATAAAGAGCTTGGTACAGTTGAATGTTAGTTACATTTCTGGTGTATGCTCGCATCTGTTTTCTACAAGCAATCGAATTCGTTGCAATATTTCGAAAATTGCGTTCATTTCTACCTCAATATTACTATCAATATGCATTCTTTCACTGACAAACTAATGCGTGTCTGATTTAAAAAGATTGTACAATGCTGAGATATTTGCAAAACTCCGGACCGCAGGTGCTTGCGGTGGGGAACGAACACGCTATTGTCCTTTCCGGGTAGTAACGCGTTCACCACCACACCATGCGGGTCCTTCTTTTCGCGTGTCACTCAGCTATTATAGTAGGCAGAAAATAAAAAAGCATTGCAACGTGTAACCGTTTAAGCGAGACAGTTTCTAAATGCGTCACATTAATAGTTTCATGACAATGTCTTGCTGAATCGACGGTTGCGGTTAAACTGATCCCGGTTTCGCTTATCACACCATCACCTTTCATTTCATAAGCCTTTAAGATAGGAAGGAGGAGGGAAAAAGATTGTATTCGTTTTTTTGATGTATTCGCCTTTTTCAGAGCCGGACTGGTCCGAGTCGATTGTCCACAATGGTTCCTTTTTCCCGACAATGACTCGACGCCATCACGAAGACCTAAATCTGAAGGAGGAACAACTGTGGACAATCGACTGGGTCAATTCGGCTCTGAACAAGGTGAAGGCGCCGAAAGATTGGCCGAATAAAGTTTTTTTATGGACCTTATTTTAGTTTTTCAATGAAAGATTACGTGTTCATTCGAATTTTTCTTCAGTCTCTTTTCACGCCTTGATTGAATCAACTCCCAAAGATTTTTGTTTGCTTTCATTTCGTCGATTTCATGAACACTCCATGCAGCCACGAGGTCAGGTCGCACTTCCCCTTCATTTTTTATAGCTCGCTGAAACGATTTCAATGGAACCCATGCATTACTTTGCAGTCTTCGAAGTTATCCTGATGGCTACTGGTGGTTAAATGTTTACTGTTGTCCTATAATGGGTGTCATTTTTAAAGTTTGAGCCATTGAAGAAGTAATTGGCCTTCAAAAATCGGATCGGACAGAATTGCTTCATGTTTAAAAGCCGCTTTATTGCAGTTTTATGGTCGAGTTTTGAGACGACCGTATTCATCTTTACTGGGTGAATTAAAAATAATTGTGTAAACTATTTCTACGAAGTACAGTGGAAAACATAATATCGTAATCCTTGATCTTTGCAGCGAAATACGTTTGTTTTTCTCACTGATCGTCACCTTTATGTCGGATTTACTTGCTTCACAAAAATTAGATGAATTTCAAAGAACGATTAATAACAAAAAGCTGTGATTAGGTGGCTTCTCTAACCTGAAACTAGTAGTATTTCCTACGGCTTGTTTTTATTTGTTTTCATTTTCTGTTATTGCTGTTGAAATTCATTCAATAAAAGTGTTATGATTCCTTTCCCAAATGTTCGACAACAATTGGCTTCTTAATGACATTTGGTGGATGGCTGGGCGATGTGCCACCGAGAGTTAAATGTCCTGCTTTTTCTTTTCCAAAGTGCTTTCTCCCACAATGTTCTTTGAATTTATAACTTTATTAGACTCGTTTATAATTCGTGTTTCTTCTTCTTTGTGTTTTTTCTGTTAACGATTTCTTGTGTTATGAGTGTTTTACTTTCAAAAGTTTTCTAGTCGTCTTCAGTTACGCTTACATATTTTTTCTCTCCGAACCGTAGCTTCTTTTCTTCCTAAGCCACAACCCTATTTTCGCCCTTTTTCAGTTTTTGTTAAAGATTTCTTTGTGGAAGGAGACAGTTAGTTTACACGTTTAGGTTTCAATGACACATTCGTATGTACTTGTGCTCTTTTGCATATCTTTTTCCCTGAATAGCGTAGAAGGTGAGTGTTCCTTTCTTACTGTGTAATTTTGCGCCTTCTAGAAAAAGTGGACATATTGCTTTATGCTGACTTCTAGACCTCTTTTCGTTTCTCTGTAAGCAACAGCGATTCTTTATGAGACCAAAAAATTCGTGGGTATAGTTGACTTTTATGTCATACTCTGCCTGCATTTTATATTTTGTATATTAGCTTTCCCGTTTAAAAAACATTCCCACTTTATCAACGGTACATCAAATCAACCACTGTACGGTGCAAGTAAGTAAATATTATTGTGTCCAAATGTATCATCAACATTGTTACGTGTAGTCGAAGTTATAGAAGTTACAGTAAATTTTACGAACAATAAAATCACAAAATGTGGAAGATGCTGTGTTGTTGAGATCACTGTGTCATAGAAATTGTAGAAAAGCGTCGTTGTTTCAGAGATGTCACAGGAGAAGCCTTTAGATATTAATTCATCGGAATCAGAAGCTGAACACGCTACCGATTTATTTCATATCGACTTCAGTCATACCGGTCATCCACTTGCTATACTCACATCTATTCTCCTAATTTCTCTAATGAAGATAGGTATTCATTTTTGCTATTCTTTGTGAGCATTTTCAAATATACTGTCACTCTTAGTGTTCGGTGTGGTGCAGAAAACACAGTGGTTGCCGTGCAGTAATACAGACATGGTCGTTAATTCGACCTCGCGCATATTGTAAACTAAGCCACCACTCCGCCAGAGTCATAAATTTGATACTAGACTAGTCTGGAAAAAAAGCTTCATATTATTCATAAAAGCTAGCCACTCTCTGTGGCGAAGATTTGGGAACACTATAGAACCACCACAGGATTCCAAGAGAGTGAACTCAACCACCATTCAACGATATTCATGAAAAAGATAAAGTCCGGAAATGGAAGGTGAATTCATGCGCAAATTCAGAAACCTTTGCGAATGATAGATGCAGAACAACTAGCCAAACGAAAACGAAGTAGGATCTTATTATTAAAAAAATTGAAATTGAGAAAAAAGGAAAGTATTCAGCGGGATAACGTAAAGGAATATTCCATAGCATTCACAACGCAATTTATATTGATCATTAGAAATGATGGGAAAAATATGGATCGGTGATCGTTATTTTTCTTTTTGTACATTTTATGTTGTTCGGAAATTAATCTCTGTTTTGTGCTTTCATTTTTACTGCATGTTTTTTCGGCCATATTTTTCTCTCTTTCTCACTGTTATGGGTCATTGTAAAACTCATTTTATGCACTTTCGCCTAAGAAAGCTGAATCACTCCACCGAATTTACTTTCACAAAATCAAATTTGAACACAGTCTTACCAAACTGCTCAAAATACTAGTGAAGTAAAGTGTTAATGCGCCATTGCTTTGAAAAATTTCGTCGTGGTGAACCCGGCCTTGAAATTGAGGAAGGTCGGCGACGTCATTCTGCCATTGACTGTGATGAGTAAAAGGGCATAATGGAGAAAATGCACGCACAACTATTCTAAGCTTTACGCTGGAGCACTATGTAGGCATTTAAACTGTATCGGAGCACTTGAAGGAAGCTGGAAGGTCAAAGAGTTTCGACAAACCGGTGCTGCACTAATGCAATGACAATCTAAGAAGTAATCATTTTGAGGTATCGGCGGTGACTCTTTTGTTTCACAAGATCGACTCGCTTCTCGGCCGTATTGTGAGGTGCGACTGGAGAAGTATTCTCTTTGGCGACTAGCAGCGATTGGATCGGTGGTTGGATTGCGGGAAAGCTCCGTAGCATTTCCTGATGCCGAAACTGCAACGAAAGAAGATCATCTTGACCACCTAATGTTCTGCTGTTGGTTTAATTCACCACACCTTCCTGAACCTGTGTGGAACAATTACGAAGTAGGTCCAGCAATTCGACGCGGTGTGCCATAAATTTCAACGTATCCAGTTAGCATTGGACCCCGACAAGGGACCAATCCGTCTCCACAATGGCGCACGAACATTAGTCGCACTAGAAACCTAGCAAAGGTTGAACGACCCAGGCTACTAAACTCTACCTTGTTCACCACATTCGCTGTACTTGTCGTCTATCGGATACGACTTCCTCAAGCTTCTTGATAACTTGCTGTGTGACAAATGCTTCACCAACCAAGTCGAGGCTGCAACTTTCTGCAATGGCTTCATCGCCTCCATAAGACCAGAATTTTGTGTTACCGGCATAATCAAACATGCTTTTAGTTGGAAAAAATGTGTAGATCCTCAGATTTTTACTTCGGTTGATATAGTCTATTCTGAGCTGAGATATACTGGCTTAAATATACTGATCGGAGTTAGCCATTAATTTTCTGTCAACTTAATAACATATTCACTTTTTTGTATTTCATGAAACCATAGCGAGTAAGCGTCTGAAAGCTCGAAGTCCATGCAAAAAGAAGTTTGGGAAAAAAGAACTTTGCATTGGAGGCAGGATCTTTCTTTATTTTCAGTTCTCGCACGATTTCATCGGGTTCCACATTCAGTTCTCTTGCTGGTGTTTGGAATTATAATGGGTTTTTTCCTTTCACTAGTTTTCGAAGATGAAGTATGTAATCTAAACACCTCTATTGTTTTCATTAAAGAAATTCCTTACAGATTTTTTTGAGACCGTCGTGGTTCTTCATTTATTTGCTGCCCTTGATTATGCTGGAAGCTGGTTATTTTCTTAAAAATAAGCCATTTTTTCGAAATATTGGCACCATTTGCACATATGCCGTGATTGGAACGCTCTTCAACACAGCTTGCATAGGTATAGAATGCCTACTGTCATTGTTTTCGCTACTGCCAACATTTTCGCAATCACGAACGATCAAAATCCCCTCTACTGGGAACATCGAACATCGATAAGTGTCTATTTCCAAACCAGTGTAGTGACCAATCCTGGAAACTGTTCAAGTGAAGCTGAAATCTCATCATGAATAAAAATAAGGAAAATAAATGAGATTTTCCAGCTCTGATGTTGTTTATTCTTCGTGACATTCTCTCTGTGCCGCTCAGTTTTCTTGAGATCGCTGTTTTTGCGACGCTCATTAGTGCTGTCGATCCAGTAGCAGTGTTGTGTGTGTTTGAAGATATCCACGTGAACGATGTGCTGTACATTTGCGTTTTCGGTGAAAGCCTTCTCAACGACGCCGTTACCATTGTGAGTACAACAATTTTCATCTTTTTTCCACAATTATTCCATTACATTGAGTACATTATTTTTATTCATTATTCAGTTCAGCCTAATTCTTCATCACATCTGCAGTGCCGCTCCCAGCACTCCTTGCATTCGATTCCTTTTCCTCGCATTCATCGTCCACAAATTTCTTAGGACATTTCGTGTATTGTTTCGGCTGCTGCTTGAGGATTTCGTCTTCTTTATGAATGTTGTGTACTGTCGGTCGAGTCAGCTCTCCTTGCAATCTTGGAGATAGCCGAAGTGTACTGTTCCCACGTGGACTGGAAGAGTGTTGAGGAGGGGGTTGAACTAGCGCCTTGCTTCCCCATGGACTGCACCACTAACCACTGCACTACATTGCTTCCGTCAATTACATTAGTAGGCGGAAATCAACAATATAATGATGTAACGAAAAACATATACCAGCAACGAACGGCTTCGAAACTGTCTTGTGCTCATGTAGTTGAGCACAACGTCTACTTTTAACTCTAATAATGAGTGCTGTCAAATTAAGTACCCTATGGAAAAATAAGTTCATATGCAAACAAGAGTTTACTGCCTGATTTTGGTAAGATGATATTCCCGCCTATCTAACTATGACGTATAGCAAACGTTCATCTAGGCGGGGTCACACAAGAGGATAATACCTAGGTTATCATTGCAATCTGTGAAGTAAGCTAACCATTTCTAACCTAATCGGAACGAACGTAATAATCTAAGTGTATTAATTTTCGCAAGAAATTGATCTGTTGAAAACTTTAAACTAACAGATCTTAACTCATTGCGATGAAAATCAGTGGATTACACAAATCTTTGCCATGAAAGTGAAAAGTTTCCTATTCCGGCGCAAAAAAGTTCGCACTTTCTGAAGTCTACGAAGCGTTTTTTTATCACTTCTTATTTTCCTATCCTCGCTCATATTTTGAGCTCATCCATCCGTGTCGATGATTTCGTCCAATGCGTCATTGATGCTTACAGTTACCGCGTTTACGTTGAAAATTCTAAAAGCTTGCAAATCCCTCTTCTGTAAGTCTGTCGAGTGGTGGATTGGCTATGAACTCCAAGTTTTGGATTGTTAAGAAGTTTTCGAAAAACCAGTGCAGTCAAGAATTTTTTAGAAGCAAAAAAAGCTTCTGACACTAAGTCGCCCCAAGAAGTTACCGTAGCTTTAGGCGTTTCTTACAACTTCGGAAATTACTGCCCGAGGGCTTTTTTAGGTCCTGTACCAAACAATTACCAATATTCTTATTAGTGGTCCAGAACGTCTCGGTACATCTATGTACGCTCAGTCTATGGCCCAGTTCACAACCGTCGCCTTAGGAGGATGTGCAATGGGTGTTATCGGCGGGTTGAGCACAGCACTTATTATGAGGCAAGGTTTTATCCATCCATTAGATTTTACACAATTTTCTCTTTCATTTAGGCCAATTTTTTCGGATTATGTTTCAATATTTGCAGATTGCTTTCGAATCATCAGGCTGTTCTTCCTTTGATTATGGTATTGATGCCATGTTTCTTCTATCTTCTCACCGATTCCTTCCATCTTTCTGGAATTCTAGCGTTAGAACTGAAATCACCTTTCCTATTGAGCTCTGTATGGAACTTCAGATATTTTAAATTTAGAATTGTTACATGCGGAATCTTGGTGAAAAACTATATGCGTGGTAATTTGTGTGATGAGATGCACTTCACAGTCGAATACCTTTATAAAATGGCATCGTCATTGTGAGAGGAGTTTGCTTTACTTTATGTGTTCTTATAACATCTTACTGACGGTTGCACAGAAAAGATTTTCCTTCCACTTCCATGTGTTTGCTCATCTTTCTGATAAAATTGAAAACAATTATGTTTTGGAGCGTGATGAGAATGCATGGAATGCTTTTCAGTTCCGAAAGTTTCATTTTCGTGTTTTTGGGGGTGTCCGTGGTTTCCTCAAATCATGTTTTCAACATATGGTTCATCGTTGCGACTCTGGTGGGATGCTTCGTCTTCCGTTTCATAGGTAGTTCTCAGATTCTTATTCGACGGATATTTCGATCATAAACATGTGATCTGTAGCTTTTATATATTTGGCTAGGTTTAACATTTAAGATCCGATTTTGTTTTAATAATAATTTGAAAGAAAAAGATGCCTTTCATTTTTCTAACCGTGAAAACACAAACTATTTCAGTCATTTCAAAATCAGGCCAAATTGCTGTAGTTTCAAGGCTGAGCACTTGAGAGTTGTACCATGTATTCTAAAATCGGCTTGTAAAAATGCTCTCTACTTTTGTGTTTGCATTATTAAATGGTTATTAAAAATGCTAAACAACGTTCGACTTTTGTGTTTTGGTTTGATTTACCTAGGTGCAAGAGATCGTTTCTAGTTCAATTTGACTAACTGGTGATAAATATGTTTAGGTGTATATCTTCTCACATTCATCCTCAACAGGTTTCGCTTTGAGGATGATCGTATCTCATATGTGGACCAGTTTGTTTTGGCTTACGGTGGCATCCGAGGAGCTGTTTGTTACGGTAATGGCTGTACGTCTAGATATTCATGTAGTCCACCCATAGAAACATGTTGCTTGTTTGGTGGAACGATGCCTCTACAGAGGTAATCCGAGGCCTGAGTGCCATCTAAGTATTAAAGTTCGGTTGGCTAACAGCAGACCTCTCTGCGAAGAATAAATCTCCAATTTCTGCATCGAATGGGTCCTATTTTGAAAAATTCGTAATACTGCCGAAAAGTGGCAGAGTATCCTGGTGAAACTAATATACTCTTTATTCTTCCAAGATTATGTCATGAAAACAATGTTGATCATTATACGGGTGATTGCTGTGGCAAAAAGATCGATAGAAATAGCTGAGAGACGTGCGAAACAAAGGACCCGCATGGTGTGGTGGTGAACGCGTTACTCCCCGGAAAGGACAATAGCGCGTTCGTTCCCCACCATAGACACCTGCGGTCCAGAGTTTTGCAAATATCTCAGCAACGTTGTGGTTGTATTTCGCTTACTTAGTAACCTGCCATGAAAATTATAGAAGGCAGAAAACAAAACGTTAAACATTATACTCTAGCTTCAAACACGCATATCTTTGCCATACCAAGCTTTGCTAATCCGAATGAAGAGCTACTAGAATTGGCGAGAGGTTGCTTTAGCAAGGTATTTGCCAAGAAGATGCAATTTTATTTCTTCCACTGTGGTAAAATTGTAGGATTCTGGTATCTACGGTTCTTGTTGGGGCATTTCCATCAACAACTTCATTATTTAAAATTTCTCTTCCGAAGGAGTTATCCAAGTGCTTGAAAACTTGTCTGGGCATATGGTTGACAAGAAACCCGGTGACTACGCTGGAAGAGTTAAATTTTCGTATTCAAGTTACTTCAATTTTCACAGTGTTGCTTGTGTATCTTCCGATCGTACGTACCATTTGGTAAGGTTGGTCTCCCTGAATTAATTCATGCCGTTCGCAAACGTCGTAATCCTTTGTGCGTTTTCTCAATTCGTTGTCAATACTTATTGTTCTAATGGTCTAGCAAGAGCTCACGAAATCGTGGTGGTTGATTGCATCTGTTGAGTGTTAAAGGTCAGCTTAACCTAATGCTAATAGAAACTTGTTTTCGAGAAGTGTTTCCGTGCTTCACCTTTGTCCAACATCCTGCGGTTAGTCATCGGTTGTTGCACAAAATATTCGCCGTTCATTAACAAAAGTTGTCTACAGCTAGTTCTTACGCAAGCTCTCTGAGCCAGCTTAGATGAATGTGTTCTGTCTAACATCTTCAACTGATTATCGATGTCGGGAACAAGATCGTCTCTGATTTTCCTTTTTCCTACGTCCTTCATTTGTTCGACGGCACTTTTAAAACCAACGTTGCACCCTGCGACTGTTAATGACGAAATCCTGGTCATGTCCAAAATTGACATTTTGTTTCTTTTTCGCGAGCCGATTTCAACTTTAAACCAACATATCTCGGCTCATTGTAAACTTTATTGTTGTAATTTGAATAGAAACGACTAGGATATACACTACGAGATTACTTCTTTTCCAAGTGCTTTGGCTCAAGGGTCGGACACTCGACGCCGAATTGATTGAACAATGGGAGTCTCGTTTAAAAAGGACATGATGGTGTGTATTCCGAATTGCATCAATGACAGCTTTGCTGCTGCTATTTCTAAGCGAATATATAATTGAGAGAATATTTCACAAAAAATTTGTGTACTCTTAGGGCGATAGAGTTTCTTATACAAACATTATTTCCTACATTATTGGATTAATGGAAAAATTATTGTTTGTTGTTGAAAAACCAATACGGTAGCGAATGTGTTAAAATAGCTTAATATATCAACATAGAGTATGAACTCAACTTGAATAATGCTTTAAATTTAAATGTCAAAGTTTAGAAAGAGAAAGCCGACTTTATTTCTGGAATCACGTGAGGATTCTAGTACTTTTCTTTGGGACCTTATCGATTTTGGATTGCAGAACTTGTAGTGATCTCTGTAGGTCTTGTAACGTCTATCGACGAGAATTTAATTCCTGCGAAGCGGATGTTCGTCACTACGACGCTTGCTGTGATCATGTTCACTACAATCATACAAGTGGGAATTTCAAGCGACCGCTTTCGTAACCATTCGTTTCCTGGCTTCACATTCTTAGGGAGTTTTCACGCTTTCAGCTATATTTATGAACTGCTGCATCCTTATGATTGATCTCTGAAATTTAAGAAATTATCAAAAATTTCAGGGTACCACTATCAAATTTATCGTCAATTTACTGAAAGTAAAAAGAAGGAAAAATCCCGAGGAAAAACGGCGCGTATTCGACTATTTGGCTAACGAAGTGACGAAACATGTTATTGACTTCATTGAGAACCTGACAAATCTGCACGGCGAAAACGTTGTGAGTAAAAATCTCCTCGTTCTTTCATCATAGAACACTTTAAAATTTGTAGTTTTCGGCTATCAAGTTCTTATTACTCAAAAAGAGATTACATATCTTCAGGTCTACCGTAAAATTTTGGAATTTGATCAGAATGTTTTGAAACCGAAATTGGTCGCCTACTATAGACCTCGCAATGCAAACATCATTGACCGTCACATGGAGATCGAACTCAATGAATTCGCCATGTCCGTCAAGCGAGGTTGCTTAACTACTAACACTAGTTTGCTTTTAGCCCAAAGTTGCTGCATATTTCAAAATCTATAGGCGATCATTGAAGCTTTTAACAAAGATTCGAATAAAACGCATTCTCCAGTTACTTATTTCCCTCCATTTCAATATGTTGTATTTGTTCGCAACCACTTTAGTCACTTAATCGATCTGAAGACTTTAGGCTATTCGCTAGTATTACCTGTATCACCTGTTCGCCTGGTGTTCGTCGAATGACTCGAGCGGGCACCACTAAATCTTCCACTTTTCTCTGTCGCGTATAGGAGCAGCCCAGTGGCATCTACTCACTCTAGGGACTCGTTGAGCATCATACCTTTCTTCCAGACTTTTCATGAAGAACGCTGACCATCGAGTCGGTGTTCTACCTGCAGTACGTTTGACCTCCAGAGGAAATTTTTGATCGTTGACATAGATCGGAGCTTCAGATCCTTTCCCTCACTTGCTTGATATGTGATACCTGTAGCATCGTCCTTTTGGAGGCACAATCAATAACGTTGAATGACCATTCATTCTGTTTACGGGCCGATCAGGTTTCAGACGCATACTTTAAGGCAGGAAGTGTCGTTGAGTCAAATGGGTGGGCACAGAGTCAGATGTTCTTTGTTTTTTTTACTACATTCTCGATGTTCTTGAAAGCTCCAAAAGGCGCTCGTCTGCTCCCGCTCAGCTCTGGAACTAAGTCGTTCATCGTGTTGATTTCCCGATCTAGGTAGAATTAGCTGGTGCATCAGTGATATTCGTTCCATTGATTGGTAGCGGGACATACGAAACCAATTCGTTCCTAATGAACGTCGTTTTTTGTTAGATTTTGTCGAAGACCATCCTTTCCACGGGCGCTATCAAAGTCAGTAAACATCTGTTCCGCTTGACAAATGCTGTGTTGCAAAAACGATGTCATCAGCAAAGGAAGGATGCTGTAACTGCCCAGCATTGATTTCAGTCCAATGTTGTTCCATGCCAATGTTCGCATGACATTATCGAAAGTGGAGGTAAACAATTTTGGCGAGAGGGTATCGCTTTACCGAACCCCTTCTTTGCCGTCGATGTTAATATCGTTGTAGAATGGTGATATATCTTGGTCATGAAATTTCTATGCAGCCCATACACCTTTTGCTATTGTTCAAGAAGGGTGACCTCTACGATATCAGCAACTATAGTCCAGTCTACTTGCTTTCTATCGTCTACAAACTTTTCACTCGAGTCATCTTAAACAGGATTGACACAACACTGGACGAAGGGCAGCCATGCGAGCAAGCAGGGTTTCGAAAGGGATTCATCACGATGGACCACATCCACGTGATAACAAGACACATTGGGTTCTGCTGAGACTGGAGCGATCATGGAAGTCCTGGGCGGCCAGGGCTTCCCTAGTCAGTATACGAAGATGTATCGAAGAGTCCGAGTCGCAGAAGTTACGGTTAATCGAGCGCCTGTTTATGTTCGCACTTGCAAATAGCGCAATCAGAAATCAGGCTATGAAAGAAATTCGTGAATTAAGCAGGGCAACAGTTGTGGTGTAACCTGCAGAGACTGGAAGAAGCAATCGCAAAGTCCGTCGAAACCTCGCCAATTGAAAAACCGAAGTCTGTACCTTGACGTCCAGACGGAAGAGTTACAGCTTTCAGAAAGGAAATGGGGAAAATCATTCACATTTACTACTCGTGTCTCTTCATTTGCCCCGTTCTTCTGCCCTTATTTGAAATAAAGGAGAATGGATTTGGTGAAGAATCGAGCAACGCCAGGTCCAGATAGAATAATATAAGCACACCTGAGGTACCTTCTGCTAGTTCTCATAAATCACTAATTCAGGTCTTCATATGTTCACTGTTTGAATGCAAGGTGCCTACTCAATGAGAGACCAACAAGACTGTGCTATTGTTCAATTTTTATGCAGCTCGTACATGGACAACCGGAAGAGGAAAGCGATGGTCTGATCCCATGTAGAATTTCGGAACAACAGTGGCATTGGTAGGCTAAAACCTTCGATTTACTGTGATGTGGTCTACTTCGTCATTGTACTATTCACTGAGAGATTCCTTCGTCGAGAATTGAGGTGAGATTTCCGCATTTGCGAGTTTCCATGAATGGTCTTGGTTGTCATGATAAACTCAGACATCCGCTCGTCCTACCCTACTCGTTCCATTCTAATCCACTGCTCCAAATGTTAAATTCTTCAGACACTCTTCTGGGTCCAATCATAGCGTTAAATTCTCCAATTATAGCTTTAAAGAATGTGTGGTCTTCTCTGTAGAACTCCGCCAAGTATGTATAGAACGCTTCAACTTCTTCTTCGTCATAGTTTGAAGTCGGCGCATAAATGACGAAGGTTGTCAAAGCCGGTGTTGATCCACATCTCCTCAGTCGTATATGTCCAATTTGGATTGTTAGTTGTTTGAATGAAGTGATGTTCATGACCACATAACCAAACTCGTGTTGCTGAGAATGCCGACGCAGTCGACTCCCCTACCGTCGCATGCTCCAAGGAACAGTTCTTCTCCGGTGTCGTAGACGGCGCTGAATGGGTGATCTTGTTTCGCCTTGGCCAAGCCGATAACGTCGCACCTTATCCTTGTTGCTTGCGTGATCAAGTTTTCTGTCGAGGAATCAGATTCGAGTATGCGTGCATTGTAGGTACACGTCGTCGCCTTAAACCTTTGTGCGGTTTAGGCAGCCTAGAACGACGCTGAGGTTTTAGCAGCCTCTTAATTTTCGGCCTACCTAACGCTGCCGAATTAGGGGCTCTTTCATGGTTAGGAGAATGAGGCTCGTTTCTTTTAGTACGTTCAGCTTTTTGATACCCAAGTATTGCTTGCTGGGTTCTGAACATGGAGCTGGGAATGCTCACAGGTAGCTTGTCATTTTCTTCCAGAGTAGACGAGGATCTTATTTGTTGCAGGTGGCTCCTAACTGCCTTCCATATAACTTACCTGGCACTTGGTTGTGAGCTTTTGGCCGAATTGACTTGTAGAATAGAATCCGCATAATCGAGAAAACATCCACGCACGCATATATGAAGACGCCTTCGTAATTACAGAAAGTAGGTGCCAAATCGGTGCAGGAGGAACAGGAAGTGGATCCATTGGATCCACCTATGTATCACGGAAGTAAAGGTTGCTTTTGGTCAGCGATTAATCTCCTGTTCGCCACCTGGGAATGCGTTGCGCTACGTACCCTCGCGACTAACCGACTTGATCCCTCATATGAGGAAGATCCGTGGATTCGTTAGTATATATATATATATATATATATGTATATATGTATATATATAATGTAAACGCATAAAGGAAATGTCCGCTAAATATAGCTACTGTATGAGAAACACTTATGTGCATCTACAACTGTGTTCAATTATTGATGAAAATTATCATCGCCATGATCAGGAATTCTTGCAGCATTTGTGAGACATAGGAGCGGTTGGGAATGTTTACTTCCAAAGCTTATTAGATTTCTACTATGGGCCAAAATACGTGCTCACTTGAGTGATGACTAATAATTCCTTATCAAGCTGATGGTCATAAGTCCTTACGGTCATCCGCATTATGCACATTGTTTTAATACAAGAACAAACCATTTGGATACTTATACATATATATGTATATATATTTATTTATTATAAAGCCGAACTCTCACACTAGATGGCGAAGCGCAAAATTTCAAGGATGCATCGCGCAAAGGTGTTCAACTCACTTGCAAGAGCGGAACTAAATTGCAGTAGAGGATATTTCCTATAAAGAAGCTGATATACAGTTTATCCCCAGTATCGCCTATGTTTACACAAAGTCACTTCCTATGTGAAAACGTCGCCTGTTGACTATTTTTTCCGAGTAGAAAATTCAAGGTCTTCGCTAAAGTGTGTCGCGCCATCTGCCAACAGCCCGCCAATAGGACCTCTTGCTGTCTTGTTCCTTCAGTCTTGCTTTTTAGAGTAAGAAGTACCATAGGAGCAAGGTTTATCTGCTTTGCAGAAAGCGGAGTTTGGCGTAATAAACTAAAAATCACCGGAGTGCCGTCTATTCGATGTCGAACGCAAACTATGATGAAGAGACAGAGAGTGCAGCGCTGAAGTTTCAGGTGTCAAAACACAAGCATCAGTTTTCACAGATCTACTTCAAGGATTTCAAAGTCAGAAGTAGTGCTGTCAAACGAGCGGAAACGTTGAGCAGGTATGGCAAAGAAGTGTTGGCGAATGCACAGTGGAATGTTGTTCTGAAAATTTTCGTCGTGACGAATTCGATGTTGAAGACAACGATGATAGCTGACGTTCTTCTGCTATTAACGGAAATCATTTTGAGGCTTTGGTGGAAGGAAATACATGCGCAATAGTACACTGTTTTCTTGATGAACAACCGCAAGGTTGTTAACAGAAAGACTTATGTAGTACGACACTGGCTGACATTTCGTCAGTTTCACGTTCTTCAGGGCTCATTGTTGTTTTTAAGTCCTCCAGTTTTCATCGATGACGAACCGCATAGAGTCCTACATGGTTGAGAAATGTCTTTCCCATAAGTTCACAATACACGTATAACTGTTCGAGAAGTTGCAGAACAACTCTAAGCACACACTGAAATGGATTGGAAGCAGCCGTGGGCAACTGGAAACTCGAGGAAACTCTACAAATGGATCACGCTCGAATTGAGCAACGATCACTGAAGTTATCGTTTTGAGATAACGTCAGAGCTACTTTTGCGTAACCAGGACGATCTGTTTCTGGGCTGTTTTGAGACATGCAACTAAAAATGGATCGTATACGACCGCTGGTGGCTATCGGTAACTGGTGAGAATGCGATTAAATTCCGTAGCACATCGAAATTTTGTCAAAAAATCATCCTTAATGCTTGGTGCTCTGCTGTTGAACTGATTCATCACAGCTTCCTTAATCTGCGTGAAGCGTTTAGGGTGGGGAAGTAAATCGACGGAGTTCATCAGAAACCTGACGACTGAACCTCGTATTGGTCAACAAAAAAGGTCTGATGTTTCTTCACGATAACACACCACCACACGTCGCACTACCCACTCTGCAAACGGTAGAATCAGTTAGGCTATGACACTGTCTCGTGGATGCCACCTCTTCAATCATCTTAACGGCTCTCTGTGCAGGGAATGCTCCAGTAACCAAGCCGAGACTTAAACTGCCCTTAACTACTTTATCGCCTCAAGAAGCCTTAAATTTTACCCAAATAATAGAAAATCTCATTGGAAAAATGTGTAGATCCCAATAATTTTTTATGTCGAATCATAAAACTTATTTTGAGCTGATATACTCCACTTTGAAAACGGATTGAAATAAAACCTTAATAATTTTATTCTTTAACCTTTATTCTTTATTCCGTTAAAGCCGAAACCTCAGTTTTAACGGAATAAAGAGTAAAGTAATACGGCGTATTTGCTCAACAGGAATATCGAGAACTATTAAAACCTTATTTTTTAGTGTGCTATATATAATAAATAATAATAAGTAAAGCTGTCTTCGCTGATCAATTCCTGGCGGATGCGCCATGCTTTCGACTTGACTTCATTAAGCATGGTTTGGAGATTATTGAATGCATATCTGGCCTTTGCAATGACTCTCAGTGGACTACCGATGTATCGAGTCAATGCGTCATCCTCCCAGACAAGTCTGGTACCAATTTACCGACTCCGGAACGATGGAAGGCTTAGTGGGTCATACGTGCGGGATCGATTCCATGTGTGTGTTGCAGGGCGCGTGTGGCGCAGTGGTTGGAAGCGGCACTGTGACACACACGTGGAATCGATGCTCGCGGCTCTGGGAGGATAGCAGCACTGGCTCGATACATCGGTAGGCTACCGCGATCCATTGTGAAGACCAGACATGCATTCAATCACCTCCGATGATACTTAATAAGTTCGGATGCATGCCGTATCCTTCAGGGATTGACCAACGCTAAGAGCTTTTTCCTTTTTCATCCTTTATGCATATGTTATTTATTCATTAATTTGCATGACCCGTCATTACATCTACTGTGCAGATCACAGCATCTTTTGTGTTCGGTTCGTTTTCCTCCCATTCATTGTCCACAGTGGTTATTGAACGTTTTGCTTGCTGTTTTTGGGTGTTGTTTGAGGGTTTCGTCTTCTTCATGAATGTCGTAGAATGCTGGTTGAGTTAATTTTTCTATCCCGGAGATCCACATTTTTTGGAGGAGAGCGTTATGGAGGTGGTCGCACCAAAAACGAGCCTTCCTTTCTGATGCACTACATCGTTAATTATACGCTCTATATATCTGCGGAAAAGATTATGAGCGCAGTTTACTCTTAATTGCGTTTATGGCACCAACGCTTAAAGAGAAGACTGAACTAGAACAATGATAGATAATTGATAACAGTTTCTATGGTTAGAAATCTATTTTCGGTGAGTGAAGGAATCCAACATTGCTTGCCGTGGCTTAGGATATTTTGTTCCTACGTGAATCCATATTAGCTTCAGTCGTTTGAAGCGTAAACAAATGAACAGATTTTTTGTGTAATTTGGGCTTATATGAACTTTTGAAGTGTCTGTTCTTTTATGAAACGATTTCATAATATTTAGAGAAAAATGTGTTAAAAACTTATTACCGAAATTGGAAATTTACAGTTTCCAATTTTGTGTTAGTTTAGAAAGTTTGGATATCTCTGTAAATCATGTTACAATGGATTACGATATGGCTGTCCATGCAGTTTGTTCGAAATGTACATGTTCTGATGGCCGTTTTTGAATAGGCACGTTCTCGTTCCCTGGTTTCCCGACGAATGCTTCCGTCAGTGAATTGCATCTTCCACTGTCAAAAAGCGAACTGTTTGCAGCTGGTTTTGATCAGAAGTTTGTTTGCTTACAGATTGTACTTCTCGTTATGTTTTATTTATTGCATTCGATCACGCATTGCTTTGTTTTTCACGATTATTTTTCCTGTGAGATAATTTCAGAACACTTTTACCGCCCTGCGCACCGGCAGTGTCTTTTCCTCAACCTACTCTACCTCCTGAAACGATAGAACCGTCAACTTCTCAAATTCCAAGAAATGCTTCTGTCACTGGTCTTGTCGCTCAAGCATTTGAAACCACTGAACAGCAGAGGAATCTCAGCCGTGGCAGGGTATGCTTTTTGATGTATATCCCAATAGTCCCACGGGTCTCTCTCATATGAGAGATCTCAAGCCGCTTAGTCGCGAGACTACGTGGCACGTACCCAAGTGGCGGATAGGGGGTTAATCGCGGACCAAAAGCGACCTTTGCTTCCCTGAGACGCAAGTGGATCCAGGGTACTCCCTATTTCTACTGCGCCGATTTCGCACATGCTTTCTGTATATGCTAGGCGTATTCATGCGTGCGTGTGTTGGTGCGTTTTCGTTTGTGTGGATTGCACTCTACGAGTCAATTCGGCCAAAAGAGGGCAATCAAGTGATAGGGAAGCATATGGGAGACGGTTAGGAGTCGCCTCCAACAAATATGCTCTATGTCCACTCTGGGAGAGTCTGGCAAGCTACCCGTGAGTATACCCAGCTCCCACGTTCAGAGCTCGGCAAGCTATACCTGGGTATCGAAGGGCAAAAAGCAGTAAAAGAAACGGGCCTTATTTTTCTTACCCCGAAAGACCCTCCAATTCGGCAGCGTTGGGTAAGACGAGTGCAGAGAGGCTGTTGAAATCTCAAGGAAAATGGAAGCTGTCTGGTTTGCAAAAAAATAAGCTGACGATCTGTACTAAAAATGAACGTGCACTTGCAACCGAGTACTCGATAAAAGACTTGCTCATACATGCAAGAAGGATAAGATACGACGTCATCGGCCTGGCCGAGACGAGACGACGCCACCTATTTAACGCGGCCTATGACACCGGTGAAGAACTATTCCTCGGAACATGCTACAGTAGAGGAGTCAGCGGCGTCGGCGTTCTCGTCAACACGATTTTGTCTATGAACATCGATTCATTCGAACAACTGACAACCCGAATCGAACCTCTACGATTAAAAAGATGTGGATCAAGTCCGGTTTTCACAATCATCGTTGTTTACGCGCCGACATCAAACATTGACGATGAAGAAGTTGAAGCGTTCTATATGGACTTGGAGAAATTCTACAGAGAAGACCATACTTTCTTCAAGGTTATCGTTGGAGATTTCAACGCCAGGATTGGACCAAGTAGAGCGTCTGAAGAGCGTAACATTGGGACCCGCGGATTGAAATGGAACGAACAGGGTGAGCGGCTATCTCAGTTTATCATGGCCACCAAAAACATCTATGGTAACTGGCAATTCCATAGGCCTCACCTTCAACGTTGCCGTTTTCGATAACATCGTCGAAGAATACAATCGGCTCAATCAACATTTTCACGTTAGCGCTATGAAAGCTGAGAGTTCGAAAGTCACCAAGAGACGTTTGTCTCCAGAAACACTCGAACTGATACTCCAGCGTCGAATCGCACGAGTAGCAGGCAACCGCGAACTAACGTCTGAACTTGCAAAACAATGCAAACAGACGATAAAAGAAGCTCTTAAAAAGAGAAGAGCAGCGGTAGTGGTCGAAACTGCAGAGGTAGGAAAAAGCATTCGCAAAGCTCACCGAAGCTTCGCCATTCACAAGACCAAGATGATTGCACTCCGGCGCCCAGGCGGTACAGTTACAGCGTCCAGAGGGGCAATGGAGAAAATCATTAACGAATTCTACTTGGATCTCTTCGATAGCAATGTCCATCTTCCATCACATGAAATAAGGGAGGATGGATATGTTGTACCGCCGGTTCTTCCTTCCGAAATTTGACAAGCCATTTCGTCGGTGAAAAATCGAACGTGACGAGGTCTTCGTAACAGCACACCGACTAGGCTATTCACAGGTTACCTGTCTAAATGCAAGGTGCCTACTCAGTGGAAGACCAACAAGACCGTGTTATTGTTCAAGAAAGGTGACATACACGATATTGGCAACTATCTACCAATCTACTTACTGTCTGTCGTCTACAGACACTGTCTGTCGTCTACAGACTTTTCACTCGAGTCATCCTAACCAGGATTGACAAAACACTAGACGGAGGACGGCCATGTGAGCAAGCAGGGTTTGGAAATGGATTTAGTACTATGGACCACATCCACACGGTAACACGGTTCACTGAAGTATCGCGAGAGTACAAAAGACCGCTCTGTCCCGATTTCATCGATTTAATGAAGGCCTTCAATCCAACTGAGATCGAAGCAGTCATGGAAACCCTTGATGGTTAAGGAGTCCCTACTTTGTACATAAAGATTGTTCGTGAGTTGTACAAAAATTTCACAGCCAAGATATCACCATTCTGCAGCGATATTAACATTGACGTCAAAAGAGGGGTTAGGCAAGGGGATACCATCTCGCCAAAATTATTTACCGCCACCTTCGAGAACGTCATGCGAACATTGAAATGGGATAATATGGGAGTGAAAATCGATGGTTGGCAGTTACACCATCTTCGCTTTGCTGATGACATCGTCCTTATAACACTAAACATTAACCAAGTGGAACATATGCTTGCAGACTTTGATAAAGCCTGTGGGAAGATTGGTTTTCAACTAAATCCTGCAAAAACGATGTTCATGAAGAATGGTTTGGTTTCGCTTGCCCCATTCACGCTCAACGGAACGAATATCTCAGAATGCTCCAGTTATACCTATCTAGGTCGGGAAATTAATATGATGAACGACTTAGCTCCAGAGCTGAGCAGAAGGAAACGAGAGGCTTGAGTAGCTTTCAAGAGCATCAGGCATGTAGTGAAGAGAACGAAGAACACCCGACTCCGTGCCCACCTTTTCGATTCAACGCTACTTCCGGCCCTAAAGTATGCGTCAGGAACCTGGTCGCTGCTTAAACAGGATGAAAGATCACTCAGCGTTATCGAACGTGCAGTCAAAAGGACGATACTTGGGCCATCCCGTGTCACGCAAGTGAAGGAAGGAATCCGAAGCTTCGGCCTGCGTCAACGATCAAAAATCAGAGGTGCTGTTCTGTACGCCAAACATTCGAAGGCAAAGTGGACCGAACACGTAATGCGTATGAATGACAACCGATGGAGAAGAGCCTTTAGTGACTGGATTCCTCGGGATGTCAAACGTGCTGCAGGAAGACCACCGACCCGATGGTCAGAGCTCTTCACGAAAATCCTACAAGAAAGATATGATACTCTACGAGTCCCTAGAGCGAGCAGAATCCACTGGGCTACTCTTGCGCGGGACAGGGAAAAGTGGGCGATTTACTGGTGCCCGCTTGAGTCACTCGATGATCAACAGGGCTACAGGTGATGCAGTTAAGATGATCCAAATAGTCATCGAATGACGCACTGGAAAATTAGTAATTACGTTGTTCACCGTTGTCGTTTACAACGAGCTGTTGTCTACGCGCTTCCGTTTGCAAGTGCCGCAGAACATGTCTTATGGATTTTTATAATCTTCGTTTTTTCCGCGCTATGCTTTGCTTTTGAAACTTGGTACACCCAGGGATAGCTTGTCTACCCATTTTGAAATGGACATAAGAACTGTTTGTTAGACACGACAGTGAAACCATCTATCATGTGCTGCTCGTTCACATAACTGCACACGTCCGCCCTATTTCGAACACGCGTGATCACACCCGCGTCCATATGCATGAATATGGTTGTATTTATATGGAGGGTGTACCTAATTCGGTACAGTGTGCGAACGGGCGATTTCCGTAAACTGCACCTACTTTTACAGCCTACATCCGCACCTTCTTGGTTGCTCTCGGTTCACATTTGTGATCTGTTAGTTATGTGGAAATCCGTTATCCTGACCTAAATTGCTCGTATAAGAAAAATCTAGGCAATGAGTTCTATACTATCAACCTCACTAGTGTTTCAGTTTTGTCACCTATTCTATAATGAAGTTGTTTCAGGCCCGACGTTCTCTTTACAGTCGACATTTACTGGAGACAGAGCCTCCTTCGCCAACACCTCCAACGGTATGCTTGGTTTTATTTCGAACCCAGATTTTTTGAGCTCTATCGTCAATAGGGCGCATGTGGCTCAGTGGTTGGAAGTGCCACTGCGACACACACGTGGAATCTATCCCTGCGCTTATAGCCCAGCAGCCTTCCATCCCTGCTGGGTCGGCAAATTGGTATCAGACTTGTCTGGGAGGATAGCAGCACTGGCTCGTTACATCGGTAGGCCACCGCGAGCCACTGTAAAGGCTATAGATGCATTTAATCACCTCCAACGTTACTTTATAAAGTCGAATGCATGGCGCATCCCTTAGGAATTAATCAACGGCGAGAGCTTTATCCTTTATCCTTTTATCGTCATTATTTTTAGTTACGCGGTTGTTGCAAAAAAGAACTTGTATTTTATCTTAATAAGTGAGATACTCAATTTCTTAGCTAGATTTTCCTTATTTAAGGAAGCTTCCTACCATGTTTCACATTTATGGCTGCCATCGTTATGTACTTGGAGGTAGAACGCCGATCTATGTTAAAAGTATATTTCTCTAATTTTAGCCTGAAGATGATATTGCATATGTAATGACACTTCCTTGCGGCAAAAATCCACGAATGGCGGCGAAAATCCGTCAGTTCAGTTTGTCTCTTCAAGGTTAGTTATTATCCAAATCGTTCTACCTTAGTTAACCCTTTTACGACCGTGCGCATTGCTTTTGATATGCATGCTGATCTACGTCATGGACGTACATCTTCATTTCAGTGCACCCGGTTTTCTTTGTGGTTTAAGCAGAATTTTTTTGCCAGTGTTCTTGTCGTCAATCGATAACTTGTCGAACACTGATATTATACTGGGGCCAGTCCATTGATAAGTGTTTTCAATACACTATGTTTAGAAAAAGCGTTTTTCAGACGATGGAATGGAATTAGTGGGTATGAGGAACCTGAAAGAGCGGGAAACCTACACTTCGAATATCGTGAAACCATGGGTGATAACACCGTGGTTAGCTAATGGACGAATTTTTTTTTCGTCACACGTAAGAGTTGGATCGCACACAAGAGGCGTCCAAGAGCATGGGAACATACACAGAAGAACATTGCGGATATGCAAAAGTTAATGAGAGACACGAAAAAAAGCGTGGGAGAACCGTGTAATACGTGGGTAACCTCAAATAATCGATGCGCCATGCCTTTTGCAAATACGCAAGGACAGTATATCTTGACTTCAATACGCATTCCAATCGCTCTCAAATTACACGCAGTCCAGTGGGACCGCCAAGAGAAATTTTTCGCGGTCTTGAAAGGACTAACATATGCTGCACTTATTGTACTCGATGCTTTGCAGATCAGAATCGGAATAATATCATAGATTCCCGTCGTCCTTCAACTACTCGGCTGTACAGCGTTAATGAAGGCAATACACCTCGCTCAACCAATCCACGTAAGTCTTTTCGGGATTTTAAGGCGGCTGGTAAGTTTTTATTTCTAATTTAGTAGTTTCCTAGTTTTTCTTCACATATTGCTTCACAATTAAAACGTTTTAAAATTTTCTGGAAGTAAGTTACCGAAACCCTCGCTTGTTGAACTGTATTATCTCTGGAACCTGGCCCGTGAAATAAAAAGTTGCGGTCTTTTCTTAATAAATTGTACTTTGAGTACTTTTCTGTTACTCTGACACAAAGAAAATTAACGGATTTTGAACCAGCCAGGATTTTAAAAATTCTATGAGTTCGTTCTTAGAAGACTTTACTAGTCTCAGTCTGAAAACTACCAGCAGTCGATAGAATAGAATTCTTACGTTTTGGAAAAAAACGGACTTTTTGAAGATATTTTTAATAGCGACCTTGTTCAATATTTTCTCATTACTTGCTAAGTTTCTTGGATAATTGCACTGTTAAGAGGCTTAATCAATTTGGTAGCTTAGTAGCGCAGTTTCGTAGCCCAATCCGTTCAATTTCTACAACGTTAGTTGTGTAACATTTAATGGAGCGTTATCAACGAAAGAGATTAGACCTTTTCTTGCCAAAACCTGGAAAGATCGGTTGAGGTTTTTCCAAACATTTCATCGATTTGGTTTCAGAGCTTCATGTTGCATAGTTCTTTCAGGATTTAGAAAATTGTAGTGGCATAACTCGTTTTCACCAAACAATCACCGTAATCCTCTTTCAATATAAAATTTGTTCTTGGAAGTGTTTACGAGTTTAATCTGTCTGGTCGCTGCCTCCAGATCCTCATACGTCTCCAGGGTCCACTTTTTATCGAACGTTCTAGTATGATCAGGAGAACGCCCGTCTTTCTTTTGTAGATGAAGATCAGAGCAGGTGTCATAACTGCAGAATCCATGTTTTTAGTTCATTTTTATCAACTTTACATCATTTTGCATTAGTTAAAACTTTCGTATCCGGATTACTTCTAATTCAGAACTAAAATGCTGAGGCTGTTTCCAAACTTTCCCTTAAAATCGAACAAACCGCTCGGTTGAGTAGCAAATCCACTCATGGTTGATAATCTCACCTACAAATCGATTGATCGAAAATCACTTCATTTATCGTCAGTTTTCCTGGCAGTTTATACTGGTTTAGCACTTACTTCAGATAGTCGTCGTGAATGGAGATGGGTGCCTATGGTCCTCTTCCTCATGAAAATTCCTATCTTCGGCATGAAAACTCGAATCATTTGCAAGCTGTGCATTGAGAAGTCGTTCTCTAGCTTAATATTTCAGTGGTATTTCAAAATGCTTGGGCTACGGTTCAACAATGTTTGAACTGGTGAAATAGAGCAATCCATCCTCTTACTTTGAATGCACTATTCGACAAGCCTAAAACCACTGTAAATTAAATACTATAGAAAGTTGAGCTTCTATTACTGCCTATTCTTTTTTTATGGCAAAGTGTGTGAAGTACAACCACGAGTATGTTAAAATATAAGCCAAATTCTGAACCTCAGTTGGGGTTCGAACCCGCAGTTACTCTTTCCGCGAGCTTACGTGCTCTCCAGCACACCGAATGAGGCACTTTTTAGCCTTTATGTCAGCCGGTTTTTTGCTTTCATCGTACTTTCAGAAATTGCTCATGGTTCTGAGTTTTGCTCATATGTCGGCACTCTTGTTGTTGTATTTCACGTAATACCCTGGTATAGAAGAATATGCAGTAAATGAAAGTTTAGCATCGTAGTTTCTACACAGCATCAACTTAACCGGGTTCAACGCCGATGTGCTCACCATCTCATTTTATTTTATGGGTGATTGCGCACCGTTTCGGTAGGAAACTGGCCGAGAGAAAGGCAAAGGAAGACCCTTCTTGGTGCAGCGGGTAGTACGTGAGTCATTGGAAAAAGTAGTCGAAAGTGCGGAACTCAACTGAGACTTCTAGTTTTGCTCATATCTCATCCGTCATTGTGGCTATAAAGTTTTTACACTGGAAGCAAACGACTTCTGGACGAGCACCTTGTAAAATTAACTCCAGAAGTATTATAGTCTAGTTGCCAGTTGGTCGAGGTACATTGCTTGAATTAACTCTAGAAGTATGATACTCTAGTTGCTAGTCGGTCAAGTATTGCTTGAAATATATTTTTCAATTGCTACCTCTCCCTCTTCCTCTTTCCAACGTTCAGCGAAATGTAATTCATATACTATGGCAATTTCTAGGATACTGTACGGAAAGTGTGGTGCTCTTTGAATTCCTCGAGCCACTGGAATTTAACGGACAGCTCTTGCAGTCGGTTGCGGCAAATAGAGATCTTCCTTTTGCTCGCTCGAAATATTCCATTAATAACTGGATTACGGGTGATACAATTACACGTGTCCACAAATGGCGATGCATTGATAGTTCTCAATGGAAATATCTGAGCAAATGAGGAGCTCACGAAAGACAAACTTTAAAAAACACCAACATGAAGCATTTATTATTATTTAGAAGCCGCATGCAATCTTCCAATAACAAGTTGATTAGTAGTAGTCTGAAGTAGCAATGGCTATATTGTGAGTTCCTTGTTTGAAGTTCTGCTCAAATGAACTTGTAATGAAATGCTTTCAGCCCCAAGGCGAACAACACTCCTGTCTCGTTTTACACTGGAGGACGAAGAAGCCGTCCCTACATCGGCAAAAAGTAGGCTAGCTTTATATTATCCTGAGATTTCTAGGGACACACATAACAATTGACAGATATGCTTCCAGGAAAACCTGAACGTACCGTTCTGGGAAGCAACAAGAAGTTCATCGTTGGAGAAGAAGCTCGTGAGCTCCTGACTATTCACGAAGAAGATAGAGACTTTGTCTAGACGTCCTGGTTAAAACCATATGCACTTTTCTGTTTTTTGTTTTTTCGAAGTTGTTAGTATGCGTATATTCCATTTTATGTATTAATATCTGGTACTGATCAAGACTTTATAGTGCACTGAACGTAAAGCATAATTGGTGGATTTTGAATGGAAAGCGTCCCAGTTATCTAGCCAAAGTAGTACAGAGAGAGAGAGAGAGAGAGAGAGAGAGATGTTGCTTGCTCAGAATATTCTCCACTTCACATCGATCTCAATGTGTTGTAATTTCTTTCTTAGCATTGCCTTATNAAGGGAGAGAGAGAGAGAGAGAGAGAGAGAGAGAGAGAGAGAGAGAGAGATGTTGCTTGCTCAGAATATTCTCCACTTCACATCGATCTCAATGTGTTGTAATTTCTTTCTTAGCATTGCCTTATTTTGAAAACTGATCTGCACCACCCAGAAGTAGGGATTGTTGTTCACTTCTTAAATAAAGCGTTTATTTTTGAATGGATTATAGTAACTGCGCATTCGTTAAACATTTATAGGACACGGTTACAGCACTTTCTCACTTAGTACATTTGATATATTGACGGGTAATGGGCAGTGTGAATCGTCGGACACCACAGAGGATGAAATGAAGAGTAGAACAGCATGGAAATGGAAGAGAAAACCATACTTCTGCAAAGCAAAACAGCGCAGTGTTCCTCAAAATCCGTGTCAGTGCACCATGGCATTAATAATGCTTCAGGTTGAAGCTGAAATAGGATTACGTGTAATTAATTATTCCAGTTAATTGTTATGGATCACTGGATGAGCTTGACTATTTCTCTATTATTGTATTCTCAATGAATACACCTTTGTCTTTGTCCATTTTGTCACGTCGTCGGGAAACTGACAGTCCAGTGTGGTTATTTTCTCCTAACACTGAAAACGAAATAACGTTAGAAACGAAACCAACACTTAGAGTTGCTGAACGCGTGTCGACAGGTTGTGATGGGGATGCACAAGACCGTCGTGTCATGACGAGTCAGAATCGAGCTGATGGCGTCACGCGACTGGAGGGGTCACGATGGGCTGAGATCGATCGATTCATTCTGCTCGGATTACAACTCAGCATCGGCCGGAAACTTCCACTACTGTCATGGTCAGTTCAGATCTTCTACAGTTCCTCACAATTTTCAGTTCAATGTTCATTACTTTCTATTGGTAAAATCTCTTCACACATATCTAACAAACACGTTTTGGTGTAGAAGAAATTCGAAAGACGGGAAATCTAAACAAATAGAGCGAAACTGTCAACCATTAGTGTTGTACGACCTCAGCCAATAAGACCGTTAAATTCCAATTATTTGCAGCAAATCAATACAACCAACGCAATGTACACTACTTGTTCACAGTAGAAAAGCTTCAGCTGATTAGATCGTTGACATTCGACCAAATGGGAATTATAGAATATTAAATAGGCTTAACGGTTCCTTCATACACGGCCAAACATTAGTGCTAGCTTTTTAGGATGGCGAGAACTATACGGCCTGCTTTCCCAAAGCGAGTGAGAGGATTATGTTAATTTTACTAGGACACGCGGTACGAAAGATTGTCTGTCATTCTTTCAGTAATAATTGCTACATTTCCAAATGCTGTACTGAAAATTGCACAGTTTTTTTATCACCATGATAGGATCTGTGTTTAGCTTCAGCATGATCTGGAATTCCGCATCAATGCCGTCTATGGGCCGTTCGGCGATAGCCATGTGAGTTACAATGACAACGATGCTGAGATATTCGCAAACCTTGGACGGTAGGCCAAATCGAACCACGACTACCCTTTCCGGGGGCTCGCGTATTACACACTGTAAGACCCTTGATTTGCGTTTCTATCAGCTAGTTTTCCACCTTACGCTGCTATCAGCAATCACCCATCAGCGAGATTGATCTGAGTAGCACAAATCGGCATCGGATCCAGTTAAGCTGAGACTGTAGTCGAATACACAGTGTTAACCTTGTATTAGCCGTATACTATAGCTTTCATAGACAGTTATAGATGCACACTGCTTGTTTGCAATAGGAAAGCCTTAACTTACTAGATCATCGAAGTTCGAACAAATTGGAAACATGAAATATGAAATAAGCTTAACGGTTTCTTTAAACACGGATACACATTCGTGAGTTCTTTTTAGGATCCCGACTGTTATACAGTTTTCTTTCCCAAGGCGAATACTACGGAAATAGTCATTTTGCTAAGATACGCGGTACGAAAGATTATTTGTCATTCATTGAATAATAATTGCTTCATTTCCAAGTGCACTACTGAAAATTGCACAGCTTTTTATCAGCATTATGGGATCTGTGTTCAGCTCCGAAGTCATCTGGCCCTCCACATCAACGCCGTCGATGAGCCGCTCGGCAACGGTCATGTGAGTTTCTGGAAACTGTTGTGGTATATAATGATCACTCTATCAGGTGAAGTGAAGCATCGGATACAGTCTGCGTATTATCAGAGCAATCAAGAAAGTAGTGGAATACTTTATGGAGAGACGTAGCCAAGGAAAAATGTTTATACAGTCGTAGACGCCAATTACACATTCGAGAGCTCCTTAATTGCTTTCGTCACTAGAATCAAGCGAGCTCACATCGGTCTCAGTATCCATAAAGTAGGACTATCCTTAAATGAGCCAAACACTTAGAAGAAATAATTTTTAAACTTTTAAAATTAAGTTCAAAACTGCAAAGGTCTACACTTCGGTGCCACCTTGACTCCATGACTTACACAAATATGACATGAATTCAGTAGTTTCCTCCAGGTAAATCTTATTAACGAAATATGACTCTCCTAGTTTATCTCATTAAAACGCTCAAACAGCTTAATTCATAATTTTCCGTTCACATCATAAATATGGATTTCTGTGTTTTGTTCTTTGTGGGTGGATTTCGGTCTCTTAGAAGACGCAATCGTTCGCGAATTTATTTCCCAGTTTTTTGAATGAATAACTCGAATATCGCCTTCGCTTCACTGATATTCCTCACAAAGATGGCAGTGTCGTCAGAAAAGCGCTTTAATAGGATTCTTCTCTCATACGTGTTTTCGTCCACTTGAGCAAAGTCATTATGCACTTCATAGCTGTTGTCAACAGATTGTCCAAAGCGTATTACCTTATCGATCTACTATTACTGTGAAGATGATGGGGCTTGACGAAAGAGCTGTATTCTTGTAGTGCAGTTAGGATAGAGATCAGCAAATGTTATTGTATTTTATGGTTCTACTTCGGGATCAACGTGCTGTGAAAGGGTTTCATTTGTTTCGACGCTTTCAGACGCTTCTTACTGCTCAAAAAGGTTACGACAGAGGAAAGTTGACACTCGTTCTTCGTCACAAACACGGTTTGTATGTGATATATGCGGCTGTTGGAATACTATTTACTGAAATCGTTGTGCTTTATACACACAACCCTTGATATACCCGACTGAATATCGTTGAGAACTTAAGGAAGCTCTCAATAACTAAGGTTTGATGATACTTGCGAAGAACCCTTCGATCACCCCTCATTGGCTGGACGACCATGCGCATGGATGTCCACTTGTGATCAATTCTTTCCTTTGAAGCTGAGTTGCGACGTTAATTGCGAGGAGCGCGTGATTTATGCTCTCAACTGCAATGCAGACAGAAATGTTGACAATCTTTAGTTTGGAGCTTGTATCGAAGTTCTGGAACGGCAAAGATAAGTGAAAATAAAAAATTCAAGCATAGGAGCCGAATTAATTTTTCAGAATGCCTCTTATTTGGGTTGGTATTAATTGTTTTTCTGAAGTAAGCTCTCCATTATCTGAAATAAACACCTATTAACGTCTACGGTAGGTGTGTTACGGTATGATCACCATTCAGCTCTATTTTTTCTTAATCAGGAAATCCTTTAGTGATGGTGGGGGTAGCACAAGAAATTCATGATTGAGGAGTGTAAGCCCATTTGGTACAATTTCTTAGCTTCTCGATGAGCAACTCGTAGGCTTCAGTCAACACTTCCTCACTTTGCTAGTCATTTGAGGAGCAGAGTTTCTTAGAACATTTTCCTTATAAATGATTATCCTTGTTCTGATTCGGCCATCACAGAAGTCGTTCGTCAGAAAATGGCTAACACTGGTTCACCTTTCGAATACTGCGCCTACTTTATAGTTGGTCGAGTAAGTAATTTTTGTTGGAGTTCCGGTGCGGTTTTGCAAGCACGCTATCGGCTATTCAGTGCATTAATGCGTTCGCCAGCAATTGCGAATAGGAGGGTAGGCTTGCGGTTGCAGGAACTCCTGCTTTCAGTCGGCCGAGCAATTGTATTAGTTGGATATCGGTTGAGTTATCAAACCGAACTGAGCACCAAGTACTTGGTTACTCTTGGATTGATTCGGCCTTAAAAATTTGTCACGAAAGGACCGAAGAGAAACCCCAGTGTTTCAAGCGTTTTCGCCGTGGTGACGCCGTTTTCTACAAAACGACTTCAATATTGCGCCAACTTTGAAAGAAATGTCTGCTAAATTCGGCAGCGGGCGAACGACATTTCTGAAAATAGACTTTTAGTGTAAAAGTATTTCTAGAATATATCATAGAACGAGCTAAATGAATTGGAAAAGAATCATAACAGATTTTATCTGCCTTTATTGGCACGCATATTTGTTTAAAATGAAAGGTCTTAGAGCAGCTATCGAGAAATGCGGAAATTTTGCAGCAGCATGACCCGACCACACAAGCGACAGAGGGGGCAACTACATCACATCACCACTACGATCATCCTCATCAATCCAATTCCAAAGTCGAGTCCGACGTGAGTAATTCGATTTTTACCGTCCGAATACAGTGTGCTCAATTCAGTTAATGGTTCTCATCTTAAACTTCTATGTTTTCTACACAAGAGGTTAGCACGTATGCGACCGTTAAAAGTGGCTAAAAAAAAAGTGCAGAACTTTGCCCCTGAAAATGCAGCGTTTCAGAATTTCCTTTTCCACTATTTTTTATAATTATTTAAGATAGTTTTCGGAGATTATCATGCTATAGGGAACTAACTAGCCTCCGTTGCAAACGCCCTCGGGTTGGTTACAAAACGCTTGATATGATTTCAGTGATAATTGAATAATAGGTCGACTATAATAAAAGACTTTACAGGTCAAAATTACTTTTGTTCTATACTCCTCCTTTGGGTGATATGATAGTCACAATGATTAGTCATTGTAAAAGTTTGATAAAGTCAATTTCTCAAAACCGAATGTCGTTTACATTGAGGTCAACGTTGAGAAGCTGTGATCTTAATGGGAAAAGCAGGGAGTTGTTTATCAGTGAGTCGGGTTCACAAGTGATTAAACTTAAAAACCTAGCTTTAAAAGAACAATGAGTGCACTATGCGGTAAATAATTTAAGGATCGACGGGCTGGTGCGCGCGCTGCACCTTACTCTCGTCGTCCAAGGAAAGTTGCCAGGTGAGATGTTCACAATGGAATTGTTCATTCAACTGTGACGTTGTATTTCTTTAATGTGGTTCTAATTTAGTTATATATTTGCCTACAAATACGCAATTTGCTAACGTTAGTGATATTTAGGAAAGAGGATACCGTAAGGCGGACGACATAAAAAGCTGGCCAAGTTCAGCTTGCCTTTTTGAGAGACTTGTTCATTATTTTCAATGCTTCTAATTATTTACTCCTTATAATAAAGACGTCTATTGTATTGACTTTCTCCTCTTTCTGTCACTGTTGTATTACTGGTTAGGTAGGGCGCAGTTTTTTGGGCAGTGGGCGTTTTGTTTTCGGAATGACATAGTTTTCATCGCAGCTATCAATAAGGAGTTCGCCCCATTAAGCCTTTTTGCTGAATTCAAGTAAGGAAGTGAAAACACTGCCGCTGTTAAGTAATCGTCAAGAAGAGAAGTAGAGAAGAGTGATCATTCCGCTAGTTGTTAGAGAAGCATTGAATGGCTTGCTAATTGCCAAAGAGGAGTCTGAAATACGTGCAGTTGACTATCAAATCAAAATGTCATCCGGTAAAAAAAGAAAATGAAGATGTAGGTGCGCAATATGAGTGGGGTAGAACACTCATCGTTCGTAGGAGGACACCAACATAGTTTTGGGAAGGAAGTGGAATTGCCTTAGTACTGGAGCGAAGACCATAGCATGCTGGACAGATGCACCTGGAGTGAGGTTGGATACAGAAAAGTGCCACTTTTGTAAAATCGCGATATGTCTAATGTTTTTTTTTTGGGTACGAGGTGGCAAGGAGGAAATACGCCTTCGTTCCATTTGCTGTTCAAAATGCTACATCGTTAGCTTATTAGAAATGATAATCATTGTAATATAAATACACAAGCAACGGCAATATATGCTGCAATAGAAATTTGTGGCTACGATGAACTGAAAACAAAGCTTTTTCTCCCCGGAAAAGGTAATAGCCCGTTCGTTCCCCACCGCAGACACATGCGGTCTGGTGTTTTGCAAATGTTTCGGCATCATTGAGCTTATATTTCGCAACATATCTTATCATTAAGAAGAGTAGGCAGCAAATAATATGCTGAAGTTATGATTATAACTGCAGCCTCAGTTTAACTGGGTTCATTGCCGATTTGGACTCCCGAGATCAATCCCGCTGACGAGTGGTTGCTGATGTCAGTGATCGATAGAACTAGCTAAGAGACAGGCAAAACGAAGAACTCGCATGGTGTGATGGTGAACGCAATAGTCCCCGGAAAGGGTAATAACGCGTTCGTTCCCCACCGCAGACAAATGCGGTCTGGTGTTTTGCAAATGTTTCGGCATCACTGAAAACAGAACTATTTCGACTGCGAGAAGGCTTAAGTTGTCCCATAAAACCACAAAAACAAGTCACAAATAAAAATGAGTAAGAACCCACCATGAAAATTGCCTCATATTCCTTTCCAAGCGAAGTTGCCGTGAAAGACCGTTGCCATCGATGTCATGAAGAAAACCACCAGCGCATCTGTAATAACAATCAAGTTGAAGTTCATTAATAATCTCTAGAACATCCCACGAGTTTTGTGAATTTTCGCAAACGAAAGTCGGTTCTAAGGAATTTATCAAATATCCGCCATTACCGGGCCACTGAACGGCTTGTGATCCCCTGATAGCGGATGATTCTTCGTTATACGTTCAGGAGATGGCCCAGAACACTTGGCAGTATTTAGGTTGTAATCTGGCTTTCCTTGTGTTTTAATCTAAATAATACGAAAGAAACGGAAGAAAACTAAGAGTCAGAGAGACAAAACTTTAACACCCGTCAACGACTGAGATCCACAGACGTGATGGCAGACGGATCAAGTGAACAATGTAGGTTAACGACTGTTCACATTTATGGGAAGAGCACGTTTTTTTGGATTCAAACCACCCGTTGCACAAAAAAACTCCTCAGAACTCCTTCATATTCTCACGTATGAGAGGCTGACTTCGTCTACGCGCACAGTTAGCCCAAGATTCAACAAAAAAGAAAGCGATCCAACTGCAACTTCGTCTGTGTAGCCTTCGAGTGGTGATTTATGATCAAGCATAAATTTCACATGTATGGAAACTCATTAGGAAACTCAAAAGTAACAAAGTTCGTACGATGTGCTCGTCCAGTGTATTCTTGGTGATAGGTTATGGAACAAACAAACGACTATAGAAACGTGAAAAATGCAAAGGGAAAGAAGCACCGATCTCAAATGTGAAAACTTCTCTGTCCATGCAAAAGTCTGTTTTGATAAATTTGGTCCTATAACGATTGTTTTCTTTGAGTATTATTGCTACGTCAATATTGGCACGTTGCCAGAACCCGTTGTACTTTCTTCACCTTTTTTATTATTTATATATGAATGATGTATTTATGTATGGAACTGTATGAAAGTCGCAAATATTCTTGCGTTCTTCCTCGCGGGTCTAATGAATTCGGCTTGTTGTAAATAAGAGGCAAAACGTCTCATAAAATTTCACGCCCTCCGATTTCGTCTCTAGTTTTGGTGATCGTTCCCGTCGCAGGTATGTACCATTTGGTATGTCTCATGTGGTTCATGTCATCAGAGTTCTGGCCGGCGCTCGCGTCGGGATTGTGCAGATGAGGCGAGCCGGCTCTGTTCGGCGAAGGTCGATGTTCATGAGTCGTGGCGATCCCCGACTACTCGCTGTTGAACCAGTTCTGTCGATTATGCCTGCCTCAATACATTCATGCGTTTCCATCGTCGTGCAATCCGCTTTCCCTCTCGCTCGCGATCACCGGCCGAACGACCGACCGGCGGGCCGTGTTTGTCGTTTCATCCACGTCTCTTCCGACGCTTTCCTGAAGCACATCCATCTTCATCCGGCCTCCTTCCACATCGACAAGTTCACATCCCCTTGTATATACACGGTTATACATATATTCACATGCATACATACATTACATAGTGCTCTTTATGTTATACCCAACTACTTCCACATTCATATATGCACACATCCCTATCATATATGACATATGTTCACATATATGTGCTTGTGTATGTGTATACACGTATATATGCATATGTATTGTATATGTATGTATAGTTGTAAATTAAGATATATGTGAGGTTCTGATGACATTTTAGTTCTTCTCTCTATTCATAGTGCGACATTGATGCGAACCGTTATGTTCTTCCTTATCTGTCGATCATATTTCCTCCATTGTTACTTTTCATCACGAAATTTTCAGGAAGTTCTGTGGAGTAGCTGCGCTCTGATGAGTACCGCACATCAGGTGATCACAGGTGCACTGAATAAAGGGGAAAACGTATACGCCACTGGTACTGTAGACGGAGCTACATTCATAGTGAGTTCAAAGTTCGTCTCACATTGAGCAGTTTTGGTTTCCTCTCTTTCTCTCTCCCTCTCTCTGTCTCCATCTCGTTCCATTTTTTTCCTGATATCGATTGGTTTTTGAGTGTGTTCACTATTTGATCTTATTCAGGCGTGTGCAGTCGGTTCGGATGTTGTAATACTTGGCGCGGATTTTTCGAGAGTGCAGGTAAGTGAGCGTGCGCTACAGGTTTCATTTCATGAATACATTATGAAGCAGTGTTTTAGATAATCCCCGGATGTTCTCATCATACGGAGCAACTGGTTACCAGTGTGAGCTGCTGTCATGACTCAGGAAAGGTGAAACGCTTTCGAGGATTTCTTATGACGAATTGCTTCTGAAAATCAGTTGACCATTTTGATTGGTAGCAAAAGCTATTTGTATTGTAGATTGCGGCTACCTACGGCAACATCATCCGGGTATTTGAGCCAACAAGTGTTCTTTCTGACAAGAGTAAATCTGTACGACATTGAACATGAATACAGTGCTTTCAATATAATACATTTTGGTTTCAGTCCTCGTATTTTATTTAGCTTCTGAATTATCAGTGGGTTGCGTCGCACTGTTTCACTGTGAAGGAGCAAGTGAACGCCGTTTTATGGAATATGGATGGTAAGGAGGTCTTAAGTCTTTTGGTTCATTTCTGATTCTACGCTTTTTTAGGGTTGCGAATGACTGTAGTAATTGGGGACGAATTATTTCTTTACCAACATCGCAGTCTTACCTGCATATCTCGACCTGGCTCTACTGCTCCAGTAATGTTCAGTATAGCGGAGGAGGTCTGTGACTTTCTCATCTATTTTCCTTATCCTCCTTATCCATGTCTCAATACCGTTGGGTCACAATATTCTCATTTAGGATCAGCCTCAAGATGCTTGCAGTTGGGATATCGTATGGTCAGTGAAGTTAGCACAACGACCCAAGTACATAAAATTCTCTCCTGACGGCATGTTTCTCGCGGTCTCTGGTGAAAATGACTATTTGGTTAAACTGTTCTATCAGGAATCTGGTGGTGAGTTCGACCATATGTCGTTAGTTCTTCCCCATCTCACATTTTTATTTGTGTTTTGTTCTTTTTCGTACTTTTTTTCCTTGTTATTTTACGTTTTCCACGTTTGAAGTAGCATCACCTTTCTAAATTTAAAGACGACACACGTGATCAACTAGTCTTTGGTTTCGTTCCTCTCTATCACCCAGCTCCCGTGCGTGGTTTAGAATGGAGGCGAACAGGGAGGTACATGCCTAGGTTAGTTGATTAAGAAAGAAAAAAAACGAAAGTTATTGTTCGAGTCATTTTTTACTGATTTGTATGCTATAGAAAGTGTATACAAGCTGTGTTGATGACTTGGTGTGTTGACAATACTTCTCGTATTTGGAAGGAAACACCACCTCCGGAATTAGCGATAATTGACTTGAATGGCGATGGTGGTACGCTTATAAAAATTTTTGAGTTAGAAATGTGTGTTTTCTCTAATTTTCCTTGTATCCGAGTTCTTAAGGCGAACCATCATGGGAGAGAAGTAGACCACGAAAAATCTTTGGGAAACATTTCCGAGTTAAGAAAACAAGGAACAAGATTATAAATAAGCTTAGAGGAATCGTGTATGTTCTCCAGCTTTTCGAATGTTTTTTTTTCTGCAAACTATTCAAATTATCAACCAGATGCTTCCGCTTGTAAATAATGCATTTGCAGGCCCGAAAAAAGGCGTCGTGGTGAGGAGCTGCCTCATGCCTTAGGTCTAAGAGCACAGATAGGAAAAAGTTCCTCGTTCAGTGATTTACAATGCCTTCACCATTATTACAATAATGTTCAGTTTCATTTGGCCGCCACAATCAATGCCGAAACTGGTGAGCAGACGTGTTTGTCTGGGTTGAATTTTTAAGTTATTGTTCACTTTCGTAGGTATTTCATAATTGCTAACTTGCCACGATACAGATTGTATGCTCGTCCCCTCTATGGAGAACGGTGGTGTGCTTCAGAAACCACTTTGTGTACATTGGTTGAATAACAAAGAATTGGTGTTTAGCATTGGAGCTGAAAAGTTGCTTGCCGAAGCTCTTCTCTCAGAAAGTGATCCTAACTGTTGTTTGTTTATAATTTTAGTAAACTGGAGTTTCTCAAAGAGTGCATTTTTTTTAGGATTGGCAACTATGAGCCCCTGTGATAATGCGGAGAATGAGAGTCCTCCTACGAATGGTCAGAATGAGAAAGTGGAATCTACAAACAATACATTTGGGAGTGTTTGTTCTGTACGAATTGTTCATGTTTACTTACACCTCTGTTTTGTATATCACTTTTAAATTAATCCTTTGAGTCGTGTATATTGGGCGGGCACCTGTAAATGATCCCTCCGTTCCTCTCACTGATCAAAGCTTCACTGCTTACTAAAATTATACGAAAACACCATAGTTTTCGTATTTGTACACCGTCTTCGTTCACGTTCTAACATTTATCTTCCATTTGCGAATACGTCATGTAGATTAACGAATAACGGCGTTGAGACCCTTGCTTGAACATGTGTTTATTGTTGATTTTACGCGCTCTGAGTTGGTTATTTCATCTCGTTTAAGGAATCCCTATCTTCGAAAGATGTTCTCGACGTCAAGTTAGAGATTTTACTGAGGCAGTGGAGCAGGTCTAACGATGTGTTGTTTACCATCCACCCCGTCGACGGCAGTCTTTTAATTTGGTAGAAGAGTAATTTTCCTACTGGTATTATTTTCCAGTTTCGACATGTTTTCTTAGGACCGTTGAATGGCTGGACGATCTGCACCGCCAACCTGTTATTTCGTTCACATCACGATTTCCTTGTTAGTTTGCCTTTCTCATGTTAAAGCTTCCTTGTTGTAGTGTTAATGCTTGGGTTTGCTTTTTTCAAGCGGCTTTTCCTATAACTGATGCATCCTCTCTCCATCCCACCCTCAATACGTTCAACCCTCATGAGCCTATTTATGTTGACGTGCTTCGAAGAGAAGAAGGAAAGGATCCAGGTACTGTTGCTACTTCCACAGGTCTTCTGGTTTTCATTTGGCACACATTTGCTTTTGTTGCTGATATAGTTGTATATTGAGATTACCCACTGAGCGATCGTTTGTTGGAAAGGAGAATCTCGAATACGGTACATGTGCTGACTAATCATGAAAATGGTTCTTTAAACTTATGGCACATGGCTGTTGACGACAACAGTAACTTCGCAACCATTCTTAGTATCACACATATGTCACGCATGTGTGGTCATCGTTTCCAGATAAACCAGGTGTGGCTTCCTAGCTGTTTCAATCTTGTGACTCTTTTCCGATTATAGAATTTATAATAGCATATGTGAACTTAATTTATTCGTAGGAGAATTAAAGTGATCTTATTTATTCATTTCCAATTGTTCTTCAAACAGGTGGTTGCCCATCCTGTGCTTCCACTTCTTCTGACGACATCGCAATTCCGAAGTGGTGAAATAGTTGAAAATACTGTAAGATATCGAGCCCTTTCTTTTAATAATTATTCCCTTTCTCTTATTTGTTATTGGTCGTGTTTCTATTTAAATGTTCAACTGTAATCAGGAACAGTGTGCGCTATCTGAGGTTGTTTTGTGGAAAATTGCTCCAGTTGGTCCGTTGTGTAAGAGTGGCGGCGTAAAAGAGCTAGCACGTGTCGCTAATCCTTCCCGTTCTGGATTTGATCGTCTTGGATGGATTCCTGTCATTCTTCCGAGGTTGTTTCATTAGTTATACATTCATCCCAAAGTCGTTAGTATATAGGTGCACTTACACTTATTTTTTTCCACTCCGACTATACTTTCCTCCACGGCTGGTATATTTTTATTATTCAACCAAACACGTTTGCTGTTAAATTGCACATTCTTCGTAGGGCCTCAGTTAGTTAAAGAGGTTATTTTATTTCTATTACATCATCATTATTTGTACAATTCCACGAGCCGATGAAACTGTCACAGAAAATCAGATCCATTTCAGCTACACTCTGGGAACTGTATGTAATTCTCCTTCGTCTTGTTTCATTGCAAGTGATGGTCGGAATCTTGTCATATACCAGGTATCAGTTGTTCATGGTTGTAGATGTTCAAGACTTCCTTTACACACCTTCTTTATTGTTTAGGCGGTTGTTGATGCTAGCGAACTGCTGGCTGAAATCTATAATTCTACTCGCCAAAAAAAGTTCACCGCGGAAGAGTAGGACTTTTTGTTACGTCTTGTTTGTTACGTTTGCTTTTAGCAAGTGTTTGCCAAAATTAGTGGGCCACCCTCTCCATCGCTCCGAAAGCATCACAGTGTTGGCCTTCTTCAACAGTTTAATGTTGTGTCAACTCAGTCAACCGCCAAACCAGGATGTGTATTGGAAGTTGGACAGATTCCCAATGTTGTTCAGGTACGTAAAGTATTCAGTTTCGTACGAAGAGCCGAACACACTCACCGTTTCAGCCCGATTCTGAACTTCTTCTGCTACATGTTTTTCCTGAGCGTCTCGTGATCAACGACGGTGAAAACAATCTTGACGACAATCAAGGTCGCATTAGTAGCGTCGTGGATCGTAGCAAAGCGGCGGTCTTCAACGATCGTTACTTTGTTGTAATCATAGAGCATGGGAGCGAATACGAAAAGTTAGATTTTGGTGGAAATTTTTCTAAACTATTGTGCACCTTTCATTTCTTCTAAATAAAAATCTTGGGCACTTTTAGTTTCATCATGTACTCAGTCGTTATTTCTTCGCAAAGGCCTCGAATAGTTTCTCATTTTGGTCAGTTTTTTCCACTTTATGATAGTTGACTTTAGAATGTTTGGCGCAATCAAATTTCTAAACATCTAGAAGAGTTGTTGATGAACTTGTACATGAAACGGCTACAACCATTTAAATTATAATGGTAGTCGCTTTTTTTCAAA
>UYYA01004864.1:12878-56906 GCA_900624975.1 Angiostrongylus costaricensis | reverse complement strand
CACAAGTGTCTGTGGTGTGGATCGAACGCGCTATTACCCTTGAAGGGGATTAACGCGTTCGCCACCCCACCATGCGGGTCCTTCGTTTGGCCTTTCTCTTAGTTTTCTTTCTAATGTGTGTTAGTTTGTTAATGTTTTTCTATATAATCTGTGTGTGAAAACGTAGTGCTTTCTTTCCCTGTTTTTAACCATTTGGGGAAAAAGAAAACAGCGGAGAGAAAGGCGAAACGGACGATCCGCATAATGCAGTGGTGAACACGTTAGTCTCGGAAAGGGTATTATCAGGTTCGATACCCGCCGCAGACACCTGAGGTTCAGAGTTTTGCAAATATCTCAGCATCATTGTGGTTATTAATAACGAATTTAGAGAAACCATCCTACTTTAATGGATAAAATATTGCTTCTTCATTAGGATTTATTTTCGTAAAACGAGCCTCGAAGAATAGAATTACAAAAGTAAGTGCGATTTCTGGACACCTCAAAATCAGAATTTCATCTCAGTGGAATAAAAGATTTGGTGTACTATTAACGAAGATTTTTAAACACTTGTGCTACTTATCCTCCCAATGGTTTACCGCCTCATCGGGGCTGGGAAGAGTTCCTGGATGTCGGACTGCGATGAACAGCGGGGTATTCATCCCTTGACAGGATCTCCCAAGCCGGAAGAGGTTTGTCTGGAAGCCTGGCTAAGAGTAAACCAATACCAGAGCCCATCGCTGTCCTGGTATCAAAGTCGGATGGTGGCAAATGTCCCTCTGATCCATAAGGGATGCGACTGCCTGGAGTGGTGAAGATCTCGGACAGACTTTGGCCAGGCTGACCTCGGAATTCCAGGAAACCACGGCTTAACCAGCAGATCTCCGAAAAATGGAGATTATGCTAGGGTCCGTACAAGCAGTGAGGACTGGCCATTTAATTATCAAGTGATTCTTGTATGTTTACCTCAGGCTAAAATATGGCGACTTAGGTCTGAAAGCGGCCATTATTATTTTGTGAGTGGAAATGAATTCATGACAGGCTTTAGGCGGTTATGCTACTGCATTGTCATTTTTTTAAAATGAGGGAAGTTTTATCTAATGCGAAGACAGGGTAGGTTAAAGCGCCCTTCTTACCTTGCTGGAAAATCTCAACGATCTCGTCCACTAATTTTCCCAGAAACATTCCTCGAGCATTGGTGCTTCGTCACATATAAACATATACATATTATAATATATATTTATAATATATATTGTTTAAAAGAACTACTTGTTCTTCATGGAATAGACAACAATTGAGACACTTTCTTTGTTGGGCGCATTAAGAAAGGTAGAACTTCGACTACGACTCAGCCCTTGGAATTCACGCGAACAATTTTGTAAGAATGGATTAGCAATTCTGTGACCTCACTTACTTGAAGGTCTAGAAGGTGGAAGAGCATCTTTTTCATAGTAAAACTGGTAGTTTTCAAAATTTCCAGAACTGTCGATCATTGCCAGTTGATAAGGATTCATAGGCATTGTGGAGACTTCAGTGTTCATCTCCTCAAGTGGATACGTTCCTGGTGGTTGGACTTGTGGAAGGTCAGGTTTAGCCATCACCACCGGAATAAAGAGGACTATGAAGGCCTTCATACCTGTAAAAATATTGAAGCAGTGTTATTTTTCTAAACACAAAAACTGTCGCGATCAGAATAGGCTAACTACAGAACAAGTCTGCAATGGCTTATGGAGGATCAAGTCGAAACAGATACATCCTCTTTCTACAGTCGCACAGAAATGCGGCAAAAATCAGAGCCATTTGCGACGTGGTTCACCGTTTTATGACATCCAGCAATTGTCTTGCAACTGTGGTATAGAACGAAAGGCTCAAATCTGGACTATTTTATTGTATGGAGACTTGATTTTACTAGGATGCTTCGTTTTTATACAGTAGCTGGCTGGGTTGTTAGCCATAAACAGGTTATGAATGGCCTCATTGACGTAGTCTATACTATATCTGGCCAGTCAATAATGCCCTGTGTTATCTGATCTCAAGTTAATGAACTATTGAGTGACTTAAATCCTGCTGCGGCACAGCTAACCTGCTGCGGCACAGCTAATGTTTATTAATGAAGAACCCAATATTAAACTGAACCTCTGCTGAAGTTCAGTGTTATCAGTTAACAAGTTATCACTTAGAAAAGCCAAAAGTTACTATCTTTATGTTACCGGCTTCCATATCATATTGCTTTGATCGATGTGTTCACCAGTGACGGTCTTTTATCCAAACCTTTAAGGCTTTTAAGTGAACTTCCAGGAAACGTTGTTCAATAAAATACTAAATAAAACGACCCCACATCTGACTTGAAAGTGAACTTCTGAACAGACCGCATGGGAAGAAGAAAACAATGAACATGGAAAAAGCAGTAATTTCTAATACGGGGACTGTATTACCACGAATTTGACTTTGCCATGTATATCATGAAGAACGAAAAAGCAATTGCATGAACCACTGCTTATCATAGCCAATTTTTTAAACATTCTGTAGAAGAAATAGGTTATTAGATTCATGTCGAGGTGACTATTATATTACCGAGTTGACAGATACGGCGAACAGTATTCATACGCTTAAATGACTAATCTCTAACACTTGTCAGGTGATGAAGTAAGAAAGGCTAAAGGAAAACAGAAAAAGATTTCCTTGATTGACCAAGATTTTAGGATTGTTTCGTAATTATAAACTTCACGGGGTTGTCACAAAACTTTACTGTGGCTGACACTTCTACGCCTTCGACCTCTTCAGACCCTCTCGCAGTGGGAAGGAGTCCCGAAACATTAGCCACAATGAAGTTTTCTGACAGTCTCTTGTTAGCTTACGAATAGAGAAAACTTCCATTATTAATGCTGAAATTGAATGGAGGTTGGTTTCCAAACTTAAGCACCCAGTGTTTCTGTATGTATTTATACCAACACTAGCTTCTAAAATTTCTCCTGTCCCCCAATTTGTGGTGGTTGCATCAACAAGTGTTCCAAATGTCTATGAGTAACTGTTTTTTGGTTGTTTTAAGAAACAATTTAAAAATTTTGGAAAAAACAGTAAATTCTTGTGATTAATTAGAAAATGAGAAAATGCGTCTCAATGGCTTACCTCCTAATCGTGGCTGGGAGGTACTCCTAGGTGTCAGGCTGCGATGCACAGCGGTGGCATTCTTTCCCGGCAGGGTCACCCAAGCTGAGAAATATTTGACGCTTCCATCAGAAGTCCCAGCTAAGAGTAAACCGCTATCAGGATCCACCACGGTTTTGGTACCAAACTAGTCGCCAGTCTCCCTCTGATCCACAACGGCGATGATTGCTTGAGGTGGTGACGACCTGAGGCAGGCTTTGGCCAGGCTAAGCTCGCGTCTCCAGGGAAATACAACGGCTAAACCAGCAAAACTCCGAAAAATAGAGAATATATGCTGGGGCCTGTACAACTAATGAGGCCTGGCCGTCCAAATAATTATCCAAGTAATTAGAAAATGAATTTTCTACGGTTTGAATAGAAAACTGGATCCAATTGACATCCCAGAATCAAAATCTGGAGCAGTTCATGATGTTTCTACCTTTTAATTCCGACTTATTTAAGCAGTTATGGCGCCATCAACAACAACAACAAGGCATTTCAGTGTCAGATCTCTAGATTAGCAAAGGGAAAACGATGAATGACAGCTCCGTTTGCAGGTTGTGCTAATTAAATCAGTAATTCGATCAGTACGGTAAAGTCTGATTCGTAAAGAGAGCAAAACTGCATGTCGAACGCCAGAGTGCTAGCTGAAACGAACAAGATGGTTCAATCTCCTGTCAAAGGGCTCTTGAGTATGGAGAAGGCCTTCTCAGACATTCTCACTCCTTTGTGCATGGTAAAATTTCCTTGTTTTGAAACTTTATTAGTTAGTCGACAACGATAGTAATATTATGACGATGCTGTAGAAGAATGATCTAGAAGTAATCAAGTATAAGCAAATTATTAAATTATAAGGATGTTAACTAGAGGAAGGGAGACACTCAAACCTCTACCAAAGGGGTTTTGTATATTAAAAGCGAAGCCTTCTCAGGCACTTCCATCCCTAGATGAAACGATTAATTTTTGTGATAGTGTATTAGTGACAAAAACAAGAACGATAACGATATCCTCATAACCCGTAAGAAAATGATTTCAGTGTTGATGGTCGAGGATAAGATGTAGAGTGAGTGATAGCCGATCCGGAATCGGTAGGGATAATGAGAAAGAAAACTACAACAACAATCACTTGTCATGAACGGACGCATGACCACAACACAGTAGACGGGATCCTGAAACATAGCGAAGCTATCGGCTTAATATGCAGATGTTGAAGGGCCGGCTTCACACAATGACTGTTAAGAGAAGAAAATAACGTGAAATGGAGCGATAAAAATAATTGCTTACTAAACACTAGACTGGCGCACGATTTCATTTTTTGTACTTCGTTCCACAGCTTCGGTGTGGGAAACCAGACGATGCATAGCATACCGTTGGCCCATTTAAAGGTTCTGATTTGCAACGCTTATGTACTGTACCTGTCTTACTGAGAATATCCGCTAAAATGTATCAAAATGGTAGTTTTCGTTCAAACCGTTGAAGATGTAACTTGCAGGCATGTTCGAACGAATGACACTACTCATGAGATATTGAAAAATTATAAACTGGATTGAAGGGACGTCGTGTGTAAGCATAATGAAGGCGCTGTTATTATAGCCTATGAATGCACAAAAATCATTGATCGGTATCTCTTCCACACTTTCAGTGATAAGCTAAAGAGATAAAACATTAAGAATTAAAGTAGGGTGAGATGAAAGTCTGTAAAGAGACCAATACATATTTGATCATATACGGGGTGTATCACCTACATGAAGCTTGGTTAGCAGAAGGTCATCTCAGAAAACGATAGTGCCTCATTGAAAATACTGAATGCAGCAGGGAAATGGTAGCAATGAAGCCTAATATTATTTGTTCTACTAGCTTCCTTTTGTTAACAGGGCAAAATCTTTAGATACCAGCAAATATTGAATGAACATGCCACCTAAATCGAAGAATGTTTTGGACGCTTCAAAAGAAAGCGATTTAGGAACCATGAGGAATGTTCGGCGATCATAAGATAAAACGGAAATCAACTCTCGATAAAAACGTGTTTCATTATGAAGTGGATCGGCAAGACGTGACAAGCCCGATCGGGTGCGGTTGCCTCGTGAAAGCGTGGAGACAATGCAGTCGAGTAGAAAACGATCGCGGATCGTCCCTCCATCAACTTATGCAACCAGCACGTCAGCCGAACCTGTAAAATTTATCTCTTCACTTTTCGCCTTTCCTTTATTACTCCTTTCACGGAATTTCATTTCTCTTCCCATTCCTTTTGTTTAACTAATTGTAACGGAGGGGAACGCAGTGGTTAGTAATGCAGTCCATAAAGAAGCGAGCTGCTGGTTCGACCTTTCCCCAACACTCTTCTCCAATCTACGTGAGAAGGGCTTAACCTGGCTATCTTCAAGATTGCAAAGAGAATTGACTCGACCAGAATTCTACGACATTCATAAAGAAGACGAAATCCTCAAGCACCAGCTAAAGCAACACGTGAAATGTTCGAAAACCACTGTGGTTGACTAATGAGAGGAAGATGAACCAAATGCAAGCGGTGATAGCCACCGCATAGTAGATGTGATAACGGGTCATGTGAAATAAATAGAAAACTAATTACATCCACATTTGCTCTGCTTTACTAATATCTTGCGAAAACGCCGCTTGAAAGCCATGTACGAAAAGATTCTTTGTACAAAGCGAAATCGAAGTCAGATGCAAAAACCTCTTTAAATACAATCAATAGTCTGAGTGAGTAACCGATAACCTAGCATTTTGGAAAAGTTTGTATAAGTTGACAAATCTCTCACTGATGCGTCGAGCATTCGACTAAAAGGTAAATGAATGAGTATTTGACTATAAAGTGAACTAGGAGATCCTACTTATGTCTCATGCCAATGGTTGCTTGCTGTGCGAAACAAGCCTGATAGAAAATTGCCAACCCCGAAGCAATAGAGCTTCATGAGCCCGAGGCGTGGGTGCTAACCAAAGCCTGCATGTACATTGCAAGCTATCTCTAACCATTGTGTTACAAACAGCTTCAGCACTTATCTACCTGCACCTTTAAATCATAGCCCTCAGAATTCACGGCTATAGCTAAAATCTCTTCCTGTGATGTCTCGTTTCCATGATACGTCATTATATTAAAACAAGCTTACTCGCAACGTGATAAATTTCTATTTGATTCAAAATTATAGGCAACATCATTTTGTGACGAACTCGGAAATAGAAGTGCAAGCACAGGTACATCCTTCGCCACGTCCCAAAAACATGTCTTACTAAGGCAGTAACAAAAATATCAAACCAAGCTATTGAAATTTCTGGTAAAAAGGGTAAAGGATAAAGCTTATGGCGTTGGTCAATCCCTTAGGAATACGCCATGTATTCAACTTCATCCAGAGTTGTTAAAGGTGATTGAGTGCCTATCTGGCCTGTACAAAGGTTTATAGTGCCTTATCAGTCAAGTCAGGACTACCATCCTTCTAGGGAAGTGTGGCATCAATTTACCTACCCCGGAGGCATGGATGGCTTGAGGAGCCATGCGCACGTGCTCGAACCAACTACCACTTGTGTATTGCAGGGCAGCACTAACCACTGGCTGCTTGCCTTCGTTTCTCCCTTCTAGTAGAACCCACTAATAGAAGTATTCTACGATTGCAGAAAGGACTAATTCGATCAAAACTCAACAACATTCGCAAAGGAACAAAACGTTGAGGTAGAAGCCTAATGTAGGAAAGTCTGCAGGCATTCATAGATGAGGTATGCGAGATAACAAAAAAAAACCAAGAACTGCTTGGATTTCTACAATATCTGAAGAAAAGTCATCCAGAAGAAACTTTCTTTCAAACTTAATCGAAAGTACAAATGGACCATGCGATTGCGCCATTCGAATCTAATCCGTTAAAAGAGAAGAAAACGTGCAGAAGTGCAAAATTGCTTATATAAGATGCAAATAAACATATATAACAAAGGTGTATTTGCATTCAAAAGTTATGGTTTTACAACGCCTCCTGGGGTGTATATTCCACATAAAAATCGCTCCACTAGGTAATCTCCACGGCCTTTATCACTGCAACCAACCCCTGTCAAAAAAGATGACTTTCTTTCTAGAAAGAGTTTCGAGGAAAATGCTCTCATCACTGGAATAACGTAGACATCTAGTCCAATCTACGCAACTAATAATCGATGAAGCTTCAAGGCTTTTTCAAAGGGATAGTTTTTGTTGCGTTGTTTCCACATGTTTTAAAATCTTCGGCAGCCGATATTCATCAGCAGCCGTGTTATGCACGCTAGATTAGGATTAGGCCCCAATTTTCTTTCTTTCTTGACCAATTCCTCAATTTTGGTGGAGATGGGAAATTCTCAGTCAGAAAGCTAAATTTTTTCCTGCACATTTTCACGTATTTTGACAACCAGCTAGTAGTCTTTGGTCGGCTCTTCCTTAATCTGCCAGTAAAGTTTGAATAGGATTTCGTTCAAAATATTCTCGAACTATACAACTTGACTTTTTCTTCTCGGTCGATTCGAAAAAGCAAGTGGTCGGATCCGTTAAAGAATGATGAGACTACAAAATTGTCAAACAATCAGCACTTTTTCTTGCAGAGATATGGTTGCTCTCAGCCATTGTTGCACCAATAGGCGTCTCGCAAATCCAATGGTGACTTTCTTTCATTTGGTAAGATGAGCTTACGTAAAAAAGGCTGCTGCGGACAGGACTCCGGCAGGACGATTTTCGTCTCCGTTCTAACCAATTTAGTCACAATTTATTTCCTGATCCTGTGCATAGTTTTATACGAATTTATAGGACCTTCCATTAAGATCGCCTTTCTGAACCTGATTATAGAACATAATCAGTTTTCCGTCATCAACTATACAGGTTAGTGGGTAACAGTTAATGATACTGAATTTTTTAGCAGAGATGTTGGGAATGAGGAATAACTTAGCGGTGTTATAGGATCTCTTATGAGATAAGGTGTGTAACAGGTAAGCACATTATCAAGCTTATGTAACCCTCATTTTGTAGCGGAACTTCGCCTTCACGTATGATAAGGGTTGTGTCATCTATAATTGGGTATGTCGGCTTTCCTGTTTTTAATCACTTGTAAGGAAATCAGAACATAGAACTTAGAACATAGAAAAAAAAGATGAGACCCAACGTTTTAAGAAGATCGGCGTATGAGGAGACCGTTCTGCTGTTATAGGTGTAGTACAAGAAGCAGTCTACATGTGTCTTCGGTGTGTGCGTTTAAACTACAACACCGCCATGCATGATCCGATATTTCGACTCCTCCCACAGGGTTCTCTAGCTACTTGACGTCACACCTTGTGTAGTGGTTACCGAAGTTCTCAGGATTTTCAGTGCAATGTAGACCTAATGCAACCTTTGTATTGGCAGAGATTTCTTCGAAAGGTCGTCCTACCAATTTATTTGGATACGATTTCTAAGCCTAATGTAAATATCGAAATAGGAATAAGGAATTGACTAGCAGTTCGAGATTGGTCTATTCTTATTCCATTTTGCAAGACCCGAAGGCGCAGATACTGTTCAGGCTCCAGCATTTATTTCACTCGATTCGTTTCCTCACATGTCTCACTCACGAAGTACTTCAAGCTTACGAGTTAAGCTGCCACTCAAAGATTTCTGCTCTTTCGTCGATGTCGTCGAGCGCTGTTCAAATCACTCCATCTGGAATCAGCACGGCACAATAACGTTTTTAAGTTTTGTGAATCCAAGGCGTTTTGCAGTATAACTGTAATACATACTCTCCACCTCGGAAGGAGAGGAAGCTTTGTTGCCTTGGGAGTGGTAAGAAGCATGTCCTGTGCACAACAAACAACGTTGCTACTACTGCACTACTCCTGTCCCGAGTACGATGTAAGAAGTCGAACGGCTTGCTTGTGTGCGCATAGTTTATAATATTTTAGCACAGTAAAGAGAGTCCTTCCCAAGATTGCAAATGCGCTTCATAGCGCATGCATGGTCTCATCTTGTCAGCGTCTAACTCTCTATTCATCACCAAGAGATGTGGGCAACTTTAAGGCTAACTTGCATATCGTCCTTCAATGAATTAAGCTCTATTTCAGTGAATGATTTTAAACGACCACTTATGAAGGAAAATAATGGGTAAGTCAATATTGACTTGAATTTATAGAATTGTGAATTAGTAAAATAAAATTACTGGAGTTATTACATAATTGTTATTATTAGAATTAGAATTATTAGGTCGGGAGCTAAAGTAGCCTTAAGTCAAAAATTCTAAAAATTACTAAACAAGTAGCGCAAATCAGCTTCAATAAATCAATGAAACTCCGCTCAAAAGGCTCCTAAGAGTCAAACTACGTTCGATAACCTGTCAACCTGTGTTCACAAAGGGGCCACAGTGTTAAAAAACATGACTGTCCCTAATGGGGAGCGCTAGCTATTAGAATAAGAATCAAGTTTCTCACCAGTGCAATCCATTTCTAGAGAGACTTTGTGTAGGATCGTATGCTCTTTGCACGAGTTTTATGATCGACTCCGTCGCAAAGCAAGAGTTGAATCGTTATCGTTGAAAAATAAGGAGTGGGGTATTACCACCACCTCCTTCTAGTCGAGCGTTTTTTGACAGTAGCGTCCTAAGTGCGAAGTATCCATCAACTTTACGCATATTTTCGAACGTAATTCTCGTAATCCGTCACCACCACTACAGCAGGAAAACGTTTGCTCCAACCTCATAGCAGCGCGGAAATGTGGCACGCAACACCTTCGAAACTAACAAAATCAAAAAATATTCTACTACCAGATGGTGATAAGAAAGTTTAGTTTTCAGTGATTCCTCGTCACTTGAATGTTGAAATAACGGAGAAAACTACTCGAAGACGCTTACCTTTAACGTCCATCATCTGAAAAGTAATTCAGAAGCCAATTCGAAAAATTGAACACGCGATGAGTCAAAATGCGAAACACGGCACGTTTGAAACCATCAACTATCTTGCAACTTAGAATTGAATTACCAAAATGTTTCGTCTTATACCTACTTATCAAAACTCATAAGTTAGCGTTTATAATGTTGAGCTTACATAGTCAGTATTAGTATAAGTTCGCATTCACTGATAACCTTGCGTCTAACTACCCCCCAAGGTTCGAGGTCAAACCTATCATTTGCTGTGTAGACGAGTCTACGAAAAAAGAACTTTGGTTTATAAACCTAATTCTCACCCAGCTGCTGGAACACTTGGCAGTCTATTCGCGGATCATGTGCGCAAGGAGCGGCTTAACAGTGCATACGTAATGGAGTCCTTTGATATTACCGCCGTTTATAGGAACGTGTCGAATGACTTTGGTATGCAAGCCATCCTCGAACTCCTTATACAACACGAAGGTGCAATAAGGATGTACGGTTTCTCGATTCAGCAGTTGATGACAATCTTAAAGGAGTGCGGGAGGTATTACGCACAAATGAGAGGGCTGGCAATGGGACAACATGCCGATTTGTGGAACCCGGATCAATCCTGTTGACTAGTGATTGCTGATGGCGCTGAGAAAACAGCTGAGAGAAAAGCGAAACGAAGGACCCGCATGGCGTGGTGGTGAACACGTTAGCTCTCGGAAAGGGTAATAGTGTGTTCGATCTCCACCGCAGACACCCGCCGTCCGGAATTTTGCAAATATCTCAGCATCATTGTGATTGATTACGGATAATACCTTGCCGTGAAAATTGTGGGTCGCCTGCATATAAAAAAGTTAACGTAATAGTAATAGTGATAGTAATAATAATAATAAAAGTAGTGATTAATAATAACACTAAATAATAATACCAATAATTATAATTATTATAATCGCAATAATTATAACTAATGATTATAATAATTATAATTATGCTTACTTATTTGACACTTGAATGTCCCGTGCTCACTGGTTGTGCGGGCTCCAGCATAATCTCTACTTTTCGGAGACTTGCTGGTTAAGCCATTGTGGTTCCCGAGGCCAGCCTGGCCAAAGTCTGCTCCAGTTTATAATTATAATAATAATTAACGCAATATTAATGACTATAACAATAGAGATAACAATAATTATAGTAGTAATAATAGCAATGCTAATAAAGGGTAATCGCTAGTTCGAAGCTCAGTTGGTGTTCCAAGTTTTGCTCACGTCGCACACATCTCATTGCCCTTGCGCTTGTACTTCATAGCGCATGCAGCCATAAAAAGAATAAGTAGTAAATAAAAGTGAAGACTAATAATACTCATTCTAAGTCCCAGCAACGCATTGTAGTATGCCTATCATTACCCGAGTAGAGACAAACTCCTGAACATGCCTTTATTATAGTATTAAGTTGTACCATAGCCATCATTTTTAACATCATCGGTGGTTAGCCACCGTCGAGTTCGAGCTAGCTGAATAACAAACGAACCCTCTCTCTATGGATGATTTTTAGCTGACTACTATTTATGTGCCTAACGGACTGCAGAACATTTTCCAATCATTCACTCATCTAATGACATCCATTTACAAAAGTGATTGTCTTCATGCATGACGTTCAGACGCCATTCTCTCGCTAAGTTCTTCATTCACATCTGTTCATAACAAACATTTGTCATGAGCGGCTTCTCTGGATCACTGTCAGTCGCAGTCCTTTCACGGCATGATTATACTCATCAACCATCGCTTTTGAACAGCAAGTTCCCCAAAGAATAACCATGTCATCGGCACAGTTTTCAAAGCGATTTTCATTAAACGTCACCAAAATAATATCTTGTTCGATTATTAAGCAAACATGAGGTCATTTGCTTAGTAATCGAGGAGAGTACATTCAAGACTATCCCTAATTTTTTCCTCGAAAACTTGTTCCATGAGAACATTTGTGTCATTCACCACAGAAGCCTCCAGACCACCTTAACGGCACTGTGTCGCTCTGTTGACCCACTTTTCGATTGCAGGGCTAGGAATCAAGGCGAAACTGCCATTTCATGGTAAGAGTTGTTATCTTTGTCTTCTTGTAAAGAACGCACTCTTACGGACACAACAACGTCTGATTTCTTTCTGACAACTACTTTATTGAGGTCTATGAAATCAGGTGGCGCGCGTGTGGCACAGTGGTTGGAGGCGCTCTGCAATACACACGTGGAATCGATGCCCATGCCCTTGGCCCACCGAGCCTTCTCTCCCCACGACGTCGGCAAATTGGTACCAGACTTGTCTAGGAGAATAGCAGCTGCACTGACTCGATACATCGGTATACCACAGCGACTCATTGTATAGGCCCCTAGATATTCATTCAATCGCATCAAAACGATGCTTCATGAAATCGAGTGCATGGCGCATCCCTCAGAGATTGATCAACGCCAAGAGCTTTATCCCTTTATTTATGATATCAGAAGAACGCACGGAATTCTCCACGACTTTTCTTGGGACAATTTTACATTTCTATAGCGTTGAGCTAACAAGTGGTTTGGTATAATAAGCCTTTTCGGCTAACATTTCAACGCATTAGTCTTCTTCAGAGGTGAGTTGATCCGAGTCGATGGTCTATAGCTGGTCGCGCTCTCGATGTGGCTGTTCGTAGTCGGATTGAGTGGAATCCAGTGGACGGAGTTCTTTTCGAATGAGTGATCTCATTCGACAGTGTCCTCTGGGAAAGGACGGAAGTTTATCTATGGCCATCATCCACCATAGGTTTCTGTTTTATTCGAGCAGAATACTATCCGGAGGAAACAGATTCGTCAGAAAAGGCCAAGAAAATCTATCTGTTTAGTGTGAATGTAATGGAAGTAATTAATTTGTAACAGGGTTAATACATATATTATCGTAAAATCTGAATACCAGTTATGTGTTGTTGATTTCAGCATGAGTTCTGCCCACTGTACTAATCTTCAACGGGTGATTTTAGCCGCTAATTTTAACGAAGAACATAAGAGGAGGGAGAAAGATTTATAGTGATCAGCTCTCAGTTTCATAAGGGCGACCTGGGAAATAACCCCTGCAGTGGGTCATAGAGAACGAAGCAAATGGGAGCTTTCTACTTCGACCCAATATATTTCAGCTCATTTCCTTCTATTCTTCCATCAAATTTTACTAATTCTATCGAAACTACTGAAATGTACGGACGTTCGTCTGCAATATCCTCTTCCATGTTGACTCTATGAAACTCTCACTCTACCATGATAAAACCACGAGTTTCTAAAGTCCATGAAACGTGTTTTGGTCATTCTTTTCCGCCGAGAGTCGTATTCTGAACAGGAATCCGACCGAACAGCCAGGATCTCGTGCAGTCCATATAAACACGATGGCGTGCCCCAAACCAAATGTCGAATTTCGCGGCTGCCACGCTGGCGTGGGAAATCGCGTGAATTCAAACATTATTTTAATTTCTCTACCAATTTAAACTCTGACCAATCTATGTTTTGTAGACTGTTTTATAAAAGATGTATTTACCCCTAAGGAGAAAGAAACAAGTCTTCCCTACAAGGCCGTAGAGTTCTCAATTTCTCCATTACTCTAATAACTAAAAAATTACGGTCCATCATCGAATAGCCTGCCTGCGAGGTGGTTCATGACCTTTATTAAATAAGTCGTATAATACACTTTATGTTTCATCAGATGCAGTAACTTGGAAATTCGCTATTTATTCAGGTTCATCCAATAAAACGTACTGCTCGGTAGTTGCAATAGGCGGAAAACTCAACATGTTGCAGTTCTTCCTGGACTTCAACCCAGTCCTCAACAAATTTTGTGTTATATGGAGTAAATACCTTTGGTACCCACCGTTCGTCCTGATAACGATTGTTCTTGGACACAGGGTGCGGATTCGAAGGCGGGAGTTCCGCGTACCCGCCGCCGCCCACGACGATGCCGCGCGGACGGAATGCATGGTGGCGTGTTGGTTTTTGTCCATTCATTTGGAGCTCGTTACCATGTTCTTTTTCACGAATACCTTTGGGTGAACGTGTTTTTATGTGGATCTCGTTTGTTAGAAACCTAGCCATCGTATCTTATTTCAAATGATTCCCCTACCTCGGAAATATGCTCCCGAGCAACGTGGTGTTTCTGGTAGGTTTCCTGAAATCTAAAACTCATACTTGTCCTCCTAAAGTGCTCTAGAGGCATGTCATAGTGGTAATCAGTTGTTAGTGGTACCATTTCTTAGATGTTTCTTTTTTTTAATGGTTTCTTAACTTATTCTTGTAAAGCAAAGTGGGCTCTTCCATGTAGAAACCTTTGGTGGATAAACGTTGGTAAAGTTAGCTTGCGTTTCGAACGTGATTTCTGTTTGTTTGATCTCTTTAATGCCTCAGACATTCGCGAAATGGGTAGCCTTGCTGATGACGGTGACGTAGTGGAAGACCGATTCGACGATCAAAGTTTTGACGACGCACCGCTTTCGGATCGCGAATCGAATTGTGAGTTTGTTCTAAAACCGTTACTAAGTTGACGAGGTACTCTTGGAAGCGCTTAAGGGGTCTACAAAGGTCTGAAGTTTCATGTTGTACCATTATTTTCGTAATTTAGTTGATGAGATGGAATTGCGTGATTGCGAGCAGCTACACCAACCTACTGACCAAATTTATTCGCAAAATAACTGGTACGGCTTTTGGCAACGTCTTATTTTTATCTACAATTGCTTCGAACCCATTACGTATTCAGCAGGATCCAACCTGCCCTTTCCACAATTGCTGAGGAATCGAGGATTGAGGATGTTCCATCTAGTGGTTTCTGCATTAGTTCTTGATTTCCATTACATACTGTCTTTTCCATATGTGAAGCTACTAAGCTTAAACATAAATTTAATATTGTGAGCCATACTTGTGTCACCATGTGGATGAAATTGGGCTCTATATTTCCAGAAATAACATTTCCCTCGTTGGTAAATCACCATCCGTTGGACAGCGGTGTCTCCAACAACGATGAATGTTCATCCATTCGTGCGTTCTCTGTTAAAAGCGACGACTTTATCACTGATCGTAAGTTTACTCCTCTGCCAACGGTTTAACGCCTCATCGTGGCTGGGAGGTGTTCCTGGGTATCGGGCTGCGATGTACAGCTGGTGCATTCATCCTCCCAGCAGGGACCCACGGCTGAGGGGTCTGGCGTTTCCATCGGGTAACCCAGCTAAGAGTAGACCAATATCAAGATCCACCGCCTGGTATAGGGGGTATAAAACTAGTCGCATGGTAGCAAATCTCCCTCTGATCCACAACGGCGCGACTGCCTGGGGTGGTGACGACCTGGGGCAGACTTTGACCAGGCTGACCTTGGGTCTCCAGGAAAACAATGGCCGAACTAGCAAAACTTCAAAAATTGGAGAATGTGCTGGGGTACCTGCAGCAGGTGAGGATGGGCCATCCAAGTATCTAACTAAATAAGTAAGTTTTCCTCTCGGTGATCCACAATCAAAATTGATAACTCCCAATTTAGAAAAGGCTTCCGACATCATTCAAAGGGAACAAGAATCTTTTACCCGTCGTCATGCATGCTTCATACCGGATGATCCGAGGTTTACATAGTTTTTTAACATGTTTGCATCTCTTTAGTGTCTCATTGCTTTTTCTCTGTCTAAGGTTCAACCAAAGCCGCTTCGAGAAAGAGAATAGTTGGGAGCCAAGCATTCTCGAGCATTCTTCGTTTGAGAACACAGATCAGGGCAAATTTGCGGAAAGCCTTCCTGTACCCTCTGTGCCAAAGGTGTTTTTTTGAAATGTAGTTTGATATTTGATTCGCCACTTATACAATTGCAGCTTGATGGTGACCATGGCCTAAAATCTCGTGAGGGATACTTGAATAGGGATAGCAACACAAGTGTAGAAAGAAATGACGCCACAGTTCGTGTAATCGAAGGTGTTTGATTCTATCATTGTTGAATGGTTGAGTATCTCATTGTATGCTTCATTCAATACTAAAACCTTTTGTGAGAATACTGTAGGTAAAGGCTTCGTATCCAGTAGTGCTACCAGCGAACAGATTGATTGCAATGCATTGGACATGCGAAATGTAAGTGTACTTTCTTACTTACTTCGATACTTAGATGGCCTGTCCTCACTGGTTGTGCGGGCTCTAGCAAAATTTCCATTGTTTCGGAGTTGTGATGGTTTAACCATAGCGGTTTCCTGGAGTTCCGGGGTCAGCCAGGCCAAAGTCTGCCCCAGGTCGTCGCCACCACAGGCAGTTGCAGCCTTTGTGAATCAGAGGGAGATTTGCCACCATGCGACTAGTTTGATACCAGGATGGTGGTGGATCCTGGTATTGGTTTACTCTTGCCTAGGTTTCCTGGTGGAAACGCCGGACTCTTCAACTCTTCAGCCTGGGGACCCTGCTGGGAAGATGAATCCATCCGCTGTACATCGCAGCCTGATACCCAAGAACATTTCCCAGCCACGATGAGGCGGTAAACTTTTGGGAGGAAAATGTAAGTATGTAGATGCAAAGTGTAAAATGTAACTGAGGAGTCTTTTGAGATGTTATGAACTACTTGAGGCAGTTTAATTTCAGCGTGTCTTCAGCCGTCCTCAGAGTACTCCCAAGCGGGTTTTGCATTCGTCATCTGTTACCAATGAATCCCCAGCCTCCGGAGATTCATCCACTGGCGTCGTGAAAACAAGCACTCCTATTTGTATGTTTTTTCTACTTCCCTAGTAATTTCACAGTTATTCATTGTAGTATTCAGTATTTTACACACGATTTTCAGCTTTGATTGCTAAAGCTACGTCTCGAAAGAGGCATAATGATCTGGCTGAAAAGTTTAATGGTTTATCTGTGATTATGCCTGAAGGTAACTCAATAAGGAAAATTGCGTATTCGTTCCGAATCTTTTCTTTTGCCTTATTGGTGCATAGATGAAGTGTACTTCTTTTTTTCAAGATTCGTCTATATCTGTTGAGAGGTCTATTGCGGAAACCACTGCTTCTACTAATTTAAGTGTAGGGAAAATCCAAAACGTTTTGAAGGTATCTTTCTATTGGTTTTAAAATCTGTTCTTCATATGTCATACGTTTACCAAGGTAGTAAATGTGTTTGAAAGTGATCATTGCACTTTTTATGTTGGTCATTTGCTTGAAGAAACAGTTATAACGTTGTTACGAAGGACAATGCAATCGTTCTGACCCTCTCGTTCGTTTAGAGGGATCGAGATGCTTAAATTCTAGGCATAAACGTTGTGGTTTTCTCTAATGACGAGCCTTTTAGCCAACCTCTGAAAATCCTTCTCAGTGTTAGGAGAACTTGTAAAAACTGAAGTGCAAATTTATTCAGGGCGTACCACCGTCTTCTTCACCAAGAACGTTGATGAAAGTATTGGATGAGTACAAGAGAAGTCGAGTGAAGGCACGAAAAGCTGGTGATCATCCCCTTCCACCCCCAATTCTAAATATGTTAGTGCACTTTTTGTTTCGTTAAAATAGTGTTTAGTACGCTATTTAAGTGAGCCATCACTGTCATCATGCACTTCGCGTCATCTTCCTTCTCATAAAGCCTGTAACAGTGCTGGAGCAATGGTGAGAGTTGTCTTTTGTATTTGCCTCAGTAACATTCTACAGTATGTTCCATGTTTAGGTTGGGTGTCCTGTCACAGGAGATAACTTAGTGGGTTAAGCTTTAAGTATTGTTGTATGTCTGGCCACTGGATTCATTTTTAATCCTAAGATTGCTAACATGCTATTCAGTATAAAACCACGAGTGTGAACAAGCCCATTCTTAGCGGCAATGAAACGGTTGTGAAGGCTTCTACTACAGTAGCGGTTTGTTCTTTGACTTTATTTTGCTCTCATTCTATTTAACAAATTCATGACGTTAGAAATTATATGTGATTCGTTTTTCTTGAATTGCTTTATTTATTTATTTCTCATAATCTTTCCCTTGGTACTTTCTTTGTACTCGACCGATAGAGCATTTCCACCTTAGATATTGTTCAAGTATTGGTCAGGAAAAGCTATCGTGCACGTATTATAATTTACAAAAGAAAAGTTTCGCGAGTGAATTTGTTTGTCTCTCGGAAAACTGTTAACATTTGCGGTTTTAATATACCATTTACTTACTTGGATGGTTGGATTGCCTGTCTTTACTGGTTGTGCGGGCTCCAGCATATTTTCCGTTTTCTTGGCGTTTTTCTGGTCTAGCCATTATGGTTCCAGGAGTCCCGAGGTCAGCCTGGCCAAAGTCGTCATTCGCTGGTCTTTGTTGATCAGAGGGAGATTTGCTACCATGCGAGTAATTTAACACCAGGACGGTGGTGGATCGTGGTGTTGGTTTACTCTTAGTTAGGCTTCCTAATGGAAACACCGGATTTCTTCTCATCCTGGGAGACCCTACCGGGGAGACGAATCCACCCGCTGTACATCGCATCCCGACGCCCAGCAACACCTCCCAGCGAAGATGGGGGAGTAAACCGTTGGGAGGGTATCATTTAGAATCGTTAAGATCGGGAACCTCTGTGAATTTATGCTTTTGTATACAGCGATATTTACGATCCCTGCAGTCAATCTGTACAATTTTTAACTTACATTTCTTTTAGGAATTAAAAGTTACATATATGCACATGTATGGCCTATGTGAAACAATAAATGATGTACAATTTCTTCGTGAAATTGTTGTTGTTGTTATGATGGAAGATCTTTGGAGAACTTGAAGTAATGATGAACTTGCAGAAAGGTCACGTGTATATTATGAGCATCATAGCAGTGCCTGCCTTGGTAACTCTAATTAATACCCGTGCTACTCATATGAGGTATATGGAGAGAATGCACCTATTCCTAAGCTGCTGGAAGAGCGAACCGATACACACTTTCATTTAATAACTATAAAATCATCGCCGAAAAGTTCGATTAGCGTTTGACTTTGTACAATACATTATAGTATTTCTCGTATTTTAAGCCATATGGTCCTAACAGCTCCTTAGGTATATTTGTCACCATAACCTGGCACCGAAAAGGGTACTATGTACAAACTGAATTAGAAAGTTTGACTGTTGTTTGATTATTTTCGTATCGTTTATGAATTTCTTTGAATATTGCTCGAGTTGATTTCCCTGGTTTGGGATAGCCGTGCAAGAGCGTTCCCACTTTGACTGCAGGGACTGATCTGTTCCCAGACAAGTCTGGAACCAATTTCGTTATCTAAGAGTCATGAGAAGTTTTGTGATCCCATAGCGATGGTTCCAGATATCTTAGTCAGCTGTTTACTTGGAGACCCGGATGGCCCGTTTTCAGTGGTGGCGTGGGTCTCAGAACAATTTCCACTGGTTTCTCTCTCACGTAGCGATCGTCCTTGGTGATGGGCTGCTTCGAATTATGATATCTGCTAGGCAGGCCTATTTCTTCCCTGGATTGGTTTCTATCTGAGAATGCAGGCGGTTAACGTTAGCCTCTAACACGCCTGTCCATCATTTGGTAGTCTTCCACGAGGACACTTTCACTCTCTTGGAGTTCACTCTCCACTGTACTTTTCGTCCATCTATTATCTATTTATTACGTGACTAACTTATCTGTGTTTTGCTATCAGTGTGTATTCTCCTGGATCCTGAAGATGGGATGAGTTCCGGCGATTTTAGCTGCGCTTTCCGGTTAGGCGTTGTGAATGCTAGCTGTATTCCAGAGTAATTTCAAGCAACTATCTACCCACATCGCTGTTGCATAACAGAGCGCTGAAGGTCCTGATGGATCCAAAAAGTGGGCGCGAAGTTTTGGTTTGTTAATTTGTCGGTAGCATCCCTGAGAGGCCCGAATGCGGTCCTTGCTGCTCTGCTTCTTGTGTACAATTCTTCCTTCGTAATATTCTTCATGTTCATTGAACATTAAAAGTATACATGCGAATTTATTTTTGTAATCAGTGAATCATCGAGTTCGATTTGTTTTCCTTCGCCCCATAGGTTCTTCATTAACTGGCGCTTCGTTCTATTTATGCGCTGTTTTATCTTTTTTTTGCTTCATTTTGTTGAGTACATTGAGCATCGTCACTGATTCACTGATGCTTTCCGAAAGGATGACGATTTCGTTGACGAAACGAAAATTTGGTAGGGATTTTCCATTAATACGTATGCACTTCTCTTTCCAATCAAACGACTTCATTATTCACTGCAGTACGACGGCATTAAACAAATTCGGCGATATGGTGTCGCTTTGTCGAACTCTTTTTCCTGTGAGTGTAGTGAAGGATAGATAAAAAAAGCTGTATATTTGTGTTGCAGTTCCGATAACACTCAACTAGTGTCTGTATGCCAAACGCTGATAAGACCATATTCGTTTCGACGCTGCCAAAACGCTTTTTCGTTGGTAAAGGTTGGGACAAGAGGCACATGGTGCTCCCAAGGCAGACTTCTATTACAGCGACACGATTTGAATGTGGGCTGTGAAGCACAATAGTTTTCGAAATCCTGCTTGCTCAACTAGTTTTGCCTTATCCAGTGCTCATGGTATACACGGCAGGATAATGTTCGTGAATAGCTTGTAGAGTACATTCAACAAGCACATCGGGCGATAGTTAGGAAGATCCTTTTGGCCACCTTTCTTGCGTAGTATGAGCGTGCACGACGTCCTCTACTGATGTAGGATTTTTTCTTTCTGAAAGTGAGATGTCATTTTATGTTGGGAAGTACATCTAATTTGTAGCCTCCAGCAAAAGAAATCTATTGTCGAGTCGTGGTACTGTGCCTCTCTCCATGCTTTCTATTACAACTCGAACCTCAGAGTGTAGAATTCCATGCTGTTGTTCACTATTGGGGTCCGAGACGAGGTTTATGGAGTGGAAAAGATTAGTTCTCGTCAGACTAGATTGTTTTTGAGTTACTTCCAATAACATTTTTATGCCTCTATCGATGTAAATCTTCTTGCAAGAACCTTCTACAGCTGGCATTTATTGCCAGCCATGTTAGGTGTTTTGCGCTATGTTTAAGCTTCATTTTGTTTCTTTTTCCGAGCAACTCTTTATTGATAATGGAAATACGGTGTGATCTTCTTGCGTGAGTCACTGACGTGAGCTCGGGACAAGATCTAAGTTGATTCCCATGTTTATCGGCGATTTTCTGTTTTCTCAAAAGACGATTTCCCATGGAATGGACGTGCTGCGGGCAGAAATCCTACGTGACAGTTTCCATTCTCATTCTTCGTTCTTCTGTTCCGTATTTCCCAATCCTGTTATTCATTTTTGTCGCCTGTTCCTAATCTAGCGTGGGAATCTGCAAGAGGGTCAACAGCGAATTTTTGGAAGGATTTTTCGTTGTGGATTACTTCCTTTAACTGGTTGTAAAACGCGTCCATTTCGCCCTCATCAGCTGTACAAGTAGGTGAGTAACAGTTGGTGATACTGACTGTGTTTTATCGCGGAAGTTAGAGACTAATAGTGAGCCAAGCTTGCTGATAGGATTTCGTATGAGAGGACTAAATGGAAATAGATATATGCACGAGAAAGCAACACCTCCGACATTTCATAAAGGATTTTTTTTCCACAAATGACAACGGTTCCGTCATCTAATTGGCCTATGTCGGGTTTACTGCTTTTCGTCTTTGTAGGACGATCACGTAGAATTTGGTGCGAAAGAAGAGCGTAGAGGTCGGTGTCTGGAAGGATTATTCTGGTGTTATAGATACAAAGCAAGAAGCACTTTCCATGATGTGTCGTGGGTGAACTCGTTCAGTGTCCTGAGCAATCAGGGACTTGATGACCTCTTACCGTTTTTCTATCCGCCCGGCGTCGTAGACGGTAGCACCCAGTGTACAGAGTACTGAGACGAGATTTTGTGGTTTAGTCGATGTGCTTTGTGGTTTCCTAGAATTCCGAGGTCTGGCCTGCCGAAGCGTTCTTCAGATCGTCGCCATCACATGAAGTTGCTGGTCTCTGTGGATCAGAGGGAGATTTGCCACCATGCTATTTGTTTAGTACCAGGGCTGTGGGGATTCCTGGTATTGGTTTACTCTTAGTTGGACTTTCGGATGGAAATCGCTGACTCATTCTTAGAATGGGAGCCCTTGTTTGGAGATGTACCCCCGGCTGTACATCGCAGGCCAACATCTGCGAACACATCGCAGCCACGATGAGATACTAAAGCTTTGGAAGAGGTTCCAGGTATTGGTCAATAGGTCCAGGAAAAATTCAATAGGAATCTGTCGCTTCTGTGCATATGTTCGGAAGCCCTAGATCTATCTCAAATCTTCTGATTGTCCGATGTCCATGACGAACTACATTGCTGGACTACTCGCTACTGATCGCATCATTAGTATCATCACCATTGTCTTCATCCTCCGACCCAGTTTTTTTTTGGTTTCTTTGAATTCAGGGCTGAATTTATATAAGGACATAGTATTCTGCGTACAATAATTCCTATGGGAATTTATCAAGTATTATAGAGGTGGTGGAATGTATACTTGACCTACACTCCTGGTTGCTTACTGACGTTTCAGATCCACATTTTTGTCATCGCGAGCCACTATGATACCACTGTGTTTACCCCAGAAAGAGGAAAAACTTGGTTTCTCTGAGTGCGTGGTCGAACAAGCAAGCCGGTTCTTACTGCAGAGCATCTCTATCGATTGGGGTACATACACTTTCTGGAATGAGCAGATGTAAAAAATATACAGAACATCAAAATTTCATTCATATAAAATATATCTGTAGATAGATAAATACATGTCGAGATATACAGCGGTATGTTACTGAACCTGCTACTAAAGGTGAGGCTTCGTGATTAGCTCGTAAGCTTTCTTTTCGATACAAGTATTGGAAGTGTTACTATAGATGATTCGTACTGTGCGCTGCCAGAAGTTATGTAGTGTCCATGTGTATGTTACAGAAAACTTGGTGTCCTCGTACACTGCAAATTGAAAAACAGATAGATAAGAGACTAGTACTTTCCTAAATACTTTAAATTTGAATATACCGCTTCCAAGGGAGTCGAGCTTAAATCCATCTGAATTTTCTAGAAATTTTTCTTGATTTGTTACTTTTCATCTAATTCCTCTGTTGTGTGCCTTTTAGAAACCGGATATCGGTGTTGCATGTAAAGATGTGAAAGCACCATGTGAGGGAGAGGTACGTTGGAAAATGGATTTTTCCATGTATTATTTTAATAGGCGCTTTTTTCCGCCTCGATTCCACAAGTCCTTTGTAGCTATAGATACATATGTTCATAATTATGATCGTCCTGGTGCACGCTCTAATGTTTTTATTATCCTTCCTTCAATCATGAAGGAGAAGACGAGTGGTTCTAAAGCTGTGCCTGACCACCTCATACGGGAACCGTTTCATATCTGTACCAATAAAAGATGTGCCATTTCAACTAAAATCTGTCCAACTGGCAGTGCATAGTATATAGTAATAGGCAAGGGAGAATTTGCACTCCGTTTTACTTGTTTATTAGCTGCTCATGCTGTTTTTTATGCATATTTTGTCAATTATCCTCCCATCTCTGAAAGACTGGAGTCCGTTACCTGTATGATGCAATATGTCGCATCCCATCGAAGTATGTAACTGGATATAAACCCTGAAGGAGAATTCAACAGTTATATGTATGTATGTATGTATGTATATATATAAACGTATATATGTAAATAATTATATTTATGCTTGTGTATACGGGGTGTATCAATGACTGCAAATCACTGCGGAGGCAGGTGAGAACCTTGGAGAAGTAAACTCATGTGAACTCTGCGAAAATCGGGAAAGCTACTAGTAATTATACTCAATCCCTCATGCAGCTACTCTCCGGCCGTTTTTAGTCGTTATCCTCTTCTTTGGTACTCGCCATGTAGCGCAGTCACTTTTCGGCTAAACGAGGTTGAAAAAATATTTCTAGGCAAGCTGTCAACCATATTCCTCGGTGCGATCATCTAGTTCTTTATCCACAAATACTGTTGGTCGCTGCTTTTCACAAATGAGTTCTAATCCTACGCGGAGGTTTTTTTTTACTATTTCATATTGACCACTCTATGAGGTTTTTGTAAGTTCTAAAAGTCGAACTTTAGGTCTGTGCTTTATATCCCTCAGCTTGAAGTAGCGTTTGGTTTCGTTGCTGTTGGAGACACAGCCATATCAAACGTTGATGTTACTAATCGTACCGATAACTCTGTTCGAATAAGGGCGAAGCTTAGTCATTCCGGACTGCCTTTTACTGTACGATTGTTTGTTTTTAGAGTTATTGCTGTGTGTGTATTCAGTGGTGTGATGAATAAGCACCACGTTAGTTATAGCTCTTGGACAGCCAAATTCTACTTCTGGATGCACATCGTACTGTTCCTCTTCGAATCGAATTCTCACCAACTCAGAATGCCCGATTTTCTACCTACCTTCTCATTGCAGTGGAAGGAGGAGGTGGACCTCAAGTGAATTACAGGGTATTGTTGATCTTATTATTACCTAGCTAACAGTGTTCCGTTGTTCTTTCTTGCGCTAGTCGCTTCTCGCTCAAATTTTAAGTGTTCTTTTACACAGTTCAAAAGCCTTCTCTGTGAGTAATTCTTTGTTTCAAGATGCCGGTTCGAGGGTTGGGCGGAACTGCAGTTGTTACAGTAAAAGCCAGAGATGACCTACGTATTTCAAGAAACGGAATTTATATTTTACAGTCTTCTTATGAGTCGACGTTCTCATTTTCTTTAACGAATTCAGGAAACCGGTTCGTGATCAACAACCCTATTGGCTTAAGATGTGGTAGAAAAAAAACGGTTTATGTTATATCTTGCTGATTTATTGTTCAAATCAAACTTTTAGGCGAGCATTTTCCCGCGTGGTTGTTTTATGCACAACAGAATCTGGCGTTTTGGAACACATTCCTGCCGATATTCGTCCATCTCCCGGAATTGTTATAGATCGTAGTGAATCCAAGGAAAGAATATTCAGTTCCTTTATGTTGCTTATCTATTGGTTTTATTTGTCTTTGAATGTTCTCTCTTATAAAACATTTAAGTGGGTTATTGTTCACAACAAACGCGCCGAACCTACAGCCTTATCGATTTGTCTCGAGAAAAATGGTGTCATGATTTACATCTATCGGTTTATGAAATTTTGACCTTTAAGACATCGTGTACGATTGGTTTAGCTGTTTTAAGCTTGTCTCCGTACGGCTTCGATCTCCTATGCCGACCTCAAATTGGCGGTCTTCGCAAAACTCTCTTGTCTCCACTGCGTCAACAGCGGTGAGCTTTCTGGCATGCCTGTGGTTCTCTTTGAGTTAAGAACAATAGTGAATTTCTTCAAAACAATTTTTTTTTTGTAGCAACAAAGACCAGCAAATGAGCTTCAAGTGATCATATATTGGGGAGAGGAACGTACTCGTCTGCGCTTAAGATGGTGGGTTTCCTTTTGTCCTTATTCTTTCTGCCTTGAGACTAATGTGATTTCATCATAATTTAAGGTTTAATAAATTTGTTGCGTCTTTAATTGGTTGTAATATTAATTGATTGTAGTAGCTTTTGCAACGTTTTTTAGTTTCGAAAACCTAAAAGGCATTTCACATCTGTGTGAAGGGATTCGGTTTACGGATACTTTCGTTGGTGAAGACCCAACATTCCGTCCTCCTGAAGACCATCCGATTACCAAAGAGGACGTGAGACTTTTTGATCAGACACTGAGGATGTGTACTATTTATGTGAGTCCGTAATTTGTCATAAATTTCAGCTTTCATGACTGTTATTTGTAGGTTTGCTCCCCGCGGATTCGTCCAGGGTCATCATTGATTTCGAATTATTCCTCACCGTTTGAAAGAAGCCTTCAACCAGAAGACACTTTTCGCGAGAGATCTACTTATAAAGTCGCTGTTCCTGACCTGACGTTGCGATAGCTGAGACTAATTCCCTAATCTGACAAAAGGTTGCTTTCTAACTTCTCATTTCTGCGGTATAAATTTCAATCTACAACTTTTATCCCACGTTCTTCTATGCTACGACTACGTCTGAATGTTCCTGTTATACTCATAGGCGACTCTAATGTATTTTACTAGTTCAAGTTATGGAAGTGTGTTCATGTATGTGAATCACTCGTTATGTGATTTAAAAAGTCTGTGAATGAACACTTACTGACTAGTGAGCCGCACGTTCCCATATGGTCATTTTTCTGGAAAGAAAATATGTTTAGCACTAGCGAGCACTAAAAAAGGAAAAAAACAATTTCCAACTATTTTCTGACCAAATTGGTGCAGTTGCTGAGGTTACAGCTCCATTCTGATTGCTAGGCATTAGTAATTAGCAACAGGCTTCATACTTTTCATTTTCAGCTATTGTTCGCTTGAAAAGAGATCTCACATTCGTTGCAGTGAAGGCGCACGGGTGGGCGCTGTACTAAAGTAATTGACGTGCACTCAACTGATGGAAAGCTCAAACTTGACATTTGCTCACCTTTTCAATATCGCAAAGATCCCAAACTGTTATGGGTAATACTGACAATGATCGTATTTCGAATGGCTACCTTTAAGTCAGACTGTATGAAGTATGGCGTCCTCGCAACCCCAATTACCAAGGTGGATCGTGAGATTCAAGCTACTGTGATGAACTAAATGCATATTCATGTGGACCACTTACACGTAGGGAATGCTGAATCGATGCGAATTGAGTGATGTTTTATACCTATTTGTTTGAAGACATACTCTTTGAATAAGTAGTTTGCACATGATGGACGAACCGCAATGATTTCAGTGCATACGTGACAAAAATGATCGCTTCTTCGAACATTAGCTCTGTTCATGACCGGGGCCGTCTTCGCGTGTCATTGTAGTGCAAACGGAATGTACATTAAAATCAAGATGTACGGCCTGTGAGCCAGCTCAAAGTGCAGAGAGCACAGGGGCTATATCTAACCCTTGGTTACTCTCTCGATAATTGTCGCCATATCTATCTACCTAACTGCACTGTATGCGACCCCACTACTTATCCATACATGACTTTAGAACATCGTTCTCTGATTTGAAAGCTATGGGTAGGGCCTCTCTAGCTGTTTATAATTTCTTATGGTGAATTTATTGTGACGGGAGAATAGACTACACATCAGGTTCTTTTAAAAAAGCAAACGACGTTTGGTGAGAGGTGCGATAAGCATGTCGGAAAAGAAGCGATTTTCTATCGCGATTCTTTCAACTTTTTGCCCACAATGAAAGAAAAAGCGTGTCGTTTACCTTGCGTAAAGGAAGCGTAAAGCAGACTTAATGAGTGTAATGTCATCGTTTTCTTGCTTGTCGATCCTTACCTTCATCAAGTGGGGTCTCAATTGGTGCGAACCATTCCCCTCGATTGTAGGCTCCTATTTCTACCATATAATCTTTGTAAATAACGTTATGCTGTAAGATCGCTGGTGGCTGTCTGAGTAAATCTGACACGCGTCCGGCCCATTCCGCCATTTCCATTGCAAGTTTGGATTCGTTGAAATAATAGCTCGAATTTGCTCTTTCATTTTTGATCCCAACTACTTAACGTGAGTGCAGACTAGCGTGCAAGTAGACACACTAGAGCTAAAATTTAGAAAGCTTTGAAACGTCGTTTACTGTGAATATCAGGAGATAAAACTTTAACGGATGAAAACGCAGATTTTTAAGTTGAAGGACAAAGAACAACGACCTCTCTTCCACTGCTTCTGAACTGCTCGCAGCATCGAATAATTTGCATGTCAACAGCAGCTAAGTCTTTTAGGATCATTTTTTTTCTTTGTGGATTGATTTGCATCGCAACGTTTGGTGATATAAGAGCTACAGAAGATAATGGAGATTTCGTTTTGGATTCTCATCAATTCGTTTGCTGCCATTAATGAATTAGGCTGTCTGGCTAACCGCCTCCAGCAACATTCCGCAGAAGTCATGAATGACACGCTCTAAATATAGTAATTACGATGGTACATCATCCAACTGGCTCAAACGAAAAAATATTGCAAATTCAACGCCGCAGTGGCGTAGCCTGCCACGGCGGCGAAGGTGCTCTCGTCAATGCACGTTTGGCCATGAACCTCAATTAATTCGAACAATTAACAACCTGAATAAGACTTTCACGTTTAAAGAGACGTGGATCAAAACTGGCTTAGACAATCTTCAACTTTTACACGCCGACATCAAACTTTGGCGAACAAAAAGTCAAGGTGTTCTATATGGACTTGGAGAAGTTTTACAGAAGACGTCATTCACTCTTTAAGGTAATCATTCGAGATTTCAACGGTAAAACTGAACCAAGAAGAAGTCTGAAGAATGTCACATTGAGACCCACGGATTATAATGCATTAGGAGTTCCTAAAATAGATCCTATACAGACACTGGATTTTTCATGCCAACAAATGAGTTTCTGTTAAGTTTGGCATTGAAGTTTATGTCTTTCCGATGAGCAGACACGAGATCATTAGATTATTAACGCAATTTTTATTGCGCAATGGTAAGGCCGGATTTCGCTTTCTTCAGAACCTAGTGGCCATCTACTCACGGAATCTACTCAGTCGAGTACTTTCGGAAGCATAGCAACAATGATTTCAATGTCTGCTCAACAAGAAAACATCAGCTGAGCTTTCCGTCTTCTTTTTCCGGATAGCCACTGAATATAGTCCGTTTTTGATACGGCAAGGTATTTTCAGATGTGGATTTTCACGAGATTCTAATCTGTTCCCAACTTTAATAAAGTCTGTTAACGACGATTTTTTTTTACTATTCCTCATTATATCATCTATTAATAAGGGCGCGTGGGGTGCAGTGGTTTGAGGCACCACTGCAACACACACGCGGAACCGATCCCCGCGCCCGCGGTCCATCAAGCGTTCCTTCCCTCCAGGGTCGGACAATTGGTACCAGACTTGTCTAGGAGGATGACAGCATTGGCTGGATACATCGGTAGGCCACGGCGAATCATTGTAAAGGCAAGATAGGCATTCGATCACCATGAAGTCGAGTGCATGGCGCATCCCTCAAGGATTGATCAACTCCGAGAGCTTTATCCTTTCATCCTTTATCATCTATTAATATAGAAACTCAGAATACATAACTTCCTGCTGAGAAAAACGAACGTGTCCGCATGTTTCGACTATAACGCTACGACGATTATCTTCCTTCAACTCATTCTCAATGGAAAAGTATGTGTTTGGCAACCAAATTTTTCGATTACTCGGAATCCCCTGATGGTTGCAATGAAAGATCTTTCTTACGAAACATTTTAAAAAGCGAGAAAATGGATTCTGGGAAAGGCAGATTAAATCAGGTGAATAACGTTTTCAGAAAAAATCTTTACATGCCATGTGATTTAATATTACACATTATTTATTATTGTCTTTTTTACTCTATATGACTCGTCTTCACGTCCTCTGCGTGCATTGCAGCACTATTTGCGTCATATTCGTTTCCTCATGCTTATTACCCACGAAGGTCCACGAACTTCTACGTGTGGGTTCTTTCGTTTCTTGAGGATTTTCGTCTTTACGAACGTCATCGAATGCTGGTGGACTTGTTTCCCTATGGTATAGCTGGGTATAGTGTTAGGTGGTTTCTAGATCTTCATCAAATGCACGCATAATCTTTTGTAGATTGAAGGGATCCAGTTGGTTCCATACTTCTTGACGCCGAATGAGTAGGGTCCTAGTTGATCAGGAATGCACTCGAACCAGAACGTTGCCGCATTGAGCGGCGCCACAATCATTGCAATTTTTGCGCCCGTACAACAGTATAGATTATAGCTGAGAGACAGGCGAAAGGAAGGATCCGCATGGTGTGGTGGTGAACGCGTTACTCCCCGGAAACGACAATAGCGCAATCGTTTCCCACCGCAGACACCTGCAGTCCGGAGTTTTGCAAATATCTCAGCAATCTCGTGGTTGTATTTCGCTTAATACCCTGCCATAAAAATAATAGAAGGCAGAAAATAAAAAGTAAACATGGTATAGTTTATATTATTACATTATTATTGTTTCGCATATTATAGATCTGCGGGTTAAGATCGCCGAAATAACACACTAAATAATAACTCCCACGACCGACTTTCCATTAACCTCGGCATTGATCAAGTAATTCTTCGTATTTTTGTTGAGCGAACGCGAGGTGTTATTATTCCTTATTCATGAATAAGCTGACGTTTCGGCGGATTTCGCCTTCCTCAGAGCCTGCAAAGGTCAAGTTAACAGCAATCTATTCGGCCATACACCTCCATAACCAAACAAAGAAAACGCTAAACCAAGATCTTAATCACATTCAACACAGCTTTGCACACTCACCGCTTTCTATGAGGTTTCCACAAAGTATGTCGCGCGAAGACCAACCGCACAGAACATGGAAGCATAATGTGTCCCACCCATCAGAATAACAGTCTTATATACTGCCCTATATCACGCGTGATAATGAGGCATTCTTCCCTGAGGTTCACTTTCGAATTTCTGGAATTAATCCAGAATGCCTCGAGAGTTTTTCGCGCCTGTGTTCTTGATTCGCGTGCGAGGATCGTGACACATTCTTCAAAGTCCTCCCCGTCATGTCTCTGGGTCCTATGCGTGCCTAGCGGGGTATTTGGTCTATGTTCGCCGGCTAAGTGTTCTTTTATGCGGACACAGAGGGGTCTGACCGTTTCGCCAATGTATTCGTCACCGCACGTCTTACAGGAGATCAGATAAACTATACCCGAGCTCATGCAATCACCGTCTCTACCACTGGGGCAAATTATGCAATTTTGAGTTGCACACAGACGGTCATATAGGCGGTTACGAACTAGCTGGCGCTTAAGATTACTCGGTGGTATTTCAACTACGCTCACCGAATTCTCTAAGCCCGCCCTTCTTAAGCAGCGTTTTATAGCTGTACTTATATCATTTGAGATGAAGGGTAGGATAAACGGGACCCTTCTATCGCTAGAGTTGTCGTTTGGAGGCCTACGATTTCCTCTACACCTATTCTGAGCTACAGTTTCGTAGCCATTGGAAACGGCTATTTGCCGTGCCAAGTTCCGGGATTCCTCTCTCTGCTCTCTTCCCGTGCACACGTTGGTTGCCGCTCGAAACATGTTTCTTATAAGCGCGCTTTTCGTGTGAGAGGGTTGAGAGGAGAGGTAATGAACCAAGATGCTTTTACTACTTGGCTTTCGGCACTACTTTGTAATGTAGCCATTTTCTGACAGGTGAATTTGGACGTTGAAGAATGGAAGCCATTTTTCTTTTGGTTTCTCTCGGGTGAACCTGATATACTCTGACTGTTTATTCAACAACTCGAAACATTTGTCCATTTCCTCTTGTGTTGACCGAAGGACAAAACAGTCGTCTATATATCTACAGTAGAGTAGCGGCCCGAGATCAGTCGCCGGTGCTTTTACCTTAGACATAAATGCAATGGCAAGGCTTGGAGCCAGTTGTTGTCCCATTGCCAACCCTCTTATTTGAGCGTAGTACTTTCCGGTCCATCTGAAGATTGAGCAGCTCAAGCATTCTTTTAAGAGTCCTATCAAGTGCTCTTCCTTGAAGCCATACATGTTTATTTCTCCTTCGAGTCGTGTAAGAAGTTCGAATATGGTTTGCATTGCGGAGTCATTCGACACGTTTGTACAAAGGGTGGTAACGTCGAAGGACTCCATCACGTACGCGCTGCTGGGCTGCGCAGTACGTAGACGATCCAGAAACATCTGGGCATTCGTAAGATGGGATGAAATGTGTTTCAACAACTGGTTAAATATTAGGGTTAAAAACCAAGTTATCCTGTCCATTAGCCCGTCTACGCAGCTAATGATAGGTCTAACCTTAAATAGTGATGGATCGGTAGACGCAAGATAGCGACTGGATAGTAAATTATGAGTTTTTATAAGTAAGTACAAGACCGGGCATGTTGGTAAGTCAACTTTTATTTGAGAGACAACTGATGCTTTTAAACCAGCAGCCCTTGCCATTTTGTCCCATTCGTGGTTCAATTTTCGGCATTTACTATTAAATTCCTTCTCAGATGATGAGCGATAAAGTGAAGCATCTTCAAGGTGCTTTTTCGTTATCTCCACATCTAACTGATGAGGAATTACGACAAACTCTCCACCCTTATCACTGACGGATAGTCTTATGGTTTCAACCTTATCAGCAATCGCAAAACTCTCTTGGCATTCTGGATTAATTCCAAAAATCCAAAAATGAACCGTAGGGAAGAATACCTCATTATCACGCGTGATATAGGGCAGTATATAAGACTGTTATTCTGATGGGTGGGGCACATTATGCTCCCATGTGATTTCTGTGCAGTTGGTCTTCACGCGACATACTAAGTGGAAACCTCATAGAAAGCGGTAAGTGTGCGGAGCTGTCTTCAATGTGATTGAAATCTTGGTTTAGAGTTTCTTTGTTTGGTTATGGAGGTGTCTGACCGGATAGATTGCTATCAACTTGACCTTTCCAGGCTCTGAGGAAGGCGAAACCCGCCGAAATGTCAGCTTATTCGTGAATAAAGAGATCAATGCCGAGGTTAATAGAAAGTCGGTCGTGGGAGACACTATAGCATTCAGTTAATAAGTGATAAAAGGATAAGGCGTTTAGCGTGATTGAATGCATTGATCAATCCGTAGATCCGTTGATCCATCGTTGAATCCCCGCGTTGATCAATCCTGAAGCATACGCCATGCATTCGACTTCATTAAGCATCGTTAGGAAGTGATTGAATGCATATCTGGCATTAACAATGACTAGCGCTGGCCTACCGATGTATCGAGCCAGTGCTGCTACCCTCCCAGACAAGTCTGGTACCAATTTGGTGACCCTGAAGGGATGGAAGGCTTGGTGGGCCACATGAACGAGCAACTATGGGCCGTCGACGGGGATCACCGGCTTTGATGAAAATGAAGATGTCGAAACGTTAGCCGAACAAAACAATTTCATAAATCTCGTGTAAGCTCAGCAATTTAAACAAGTTGATCATTTCTAAGACTTCTCAAATAGCTACCGGTGGTTAGGAAATTTTTCACGGTGGTAGAATCCACTGTTCATTGAACTACGATTCGGCAGTCGTGCTGCTTTTCAGTTAAGATCAACCAGAAGCTCACAATCGCGCTAGAACCAACTGGTTCACCTTCAGCTAAGTGATGGGCACTCTTCATTGCTCCGTTGCAGACATATAGATGATTGTGATTTTACCTGCGCCACACAAGCGGAGATGGACAAAAGCATTGACTTATTGGGCGAACAGTCAGAGTACAGAACATCCACCTGAGAGAAACCAAAAGAACATGGTTTTCACTTACGAACGTTCAAATTAAATTATCCGAAAACGGCTACATCACCAAATGGCACCGAAGGCCAAGTAACAAAAACACGCTGATGGTTGTTCATTACCTCGCTTCTCACCCCTCACACACCAAAGAGCGGTGGCGAAAAACATGCTTCGAACAGCATAGCATTTTCCAATGGCTACGATACCGTAGTTCCTTGGAATAGGTGCCGAAGAAAACGCAGGCCAGCGAACAATAATTCTAGAAAGAATAAGGGTACGATTATAGTCCCTTACACTTCCAACGAAATAAGTAGAGCTACAAAACGTTGCTTAAAAAGGCCTAGTCTAGAGAATTTGATAACAGTTGATGGAATACTACCGGACACTCTCAGACGGCAGCTACTTCACAACTGCCTATATGACCGTCCATGCACAACACAAAATTGCATAGTATGCCATAACGGTAGAGACGATGACTGCATGAGCTTGAGTTGGGGAAACAGACCTTGCAGATCTTTATGAAAAATAAATTACATTCGTGAACTTGCGTGGTAATGTTACTAGTGTTGAGTGCGATGTTAAAAAAACATTTATCCCTCTGGCAAAGAGTTTGAAAGCAAAACCGAGGTCAGCTTTTGCTACGAATATAACCGTGTCAAGAATGATGGCCGTTCTGACATTAACGTAGCCCAATAGTAGCAAACCTGTTTATAGATACACAAGAACAAGCTATTGCCTTCGGTGAAAATGTGGTAAAGCACTGGAATAGAAATCTGCAGACTAGGAAGAAAAAAAAACGTGCTTTATAAGTCGATTACCCTTCAAATAAAAGTTTACTGGGTTCCCGATGACATTTCGCGAAAGCGGACTACTGAAGCATTCACCGATAGTCAAGAACTGTAAAGTGTTCCGTTCCACAGGAACTGTATGATATCGAAAGGTGAAATTGGGTTCATCAAATGTCTAAAAACATGTCACATCAAAGACAAACGGAGAAAGTTACGTAGAGGTGCTGTAGACACCGCTTCTAATCGTACAGCTACTAGAATGCAAACATTACGGGATGCCAACGTAGTCATTTACACTGACCATTCATTGCGAACTATCAAAACTGATCGTGCGTTAGTAAAACAGCAGGGTAGAAAAAGACATTAGAGGACCAGCCTATTAATTGGTAGTTGATTCCTGTACTTGAATGGTCGGCGTTCAAAAGATGAAAGGGTTCTTCTGGTCCTCTGGTAGTTGGACATAAGCTCAACCTTAAGACTCAGCTAGTCAACGCGAGTACTCATCAGTTCTTGTGTGTCGGTGGGCAGCCTTTCGCTCTACGTCTAGGTTTCTTTCAGTGCAGCAGCAGTGATTTCGTACAACGGTTTACTTGGAGTTTCCAAGTAGAAAAGCCGAATTGCATGGCTTAAGCGATTTCACTGATGAAATGAACTACCGCTTCACACAGCATGCTGATGCTATGGAAAACCACCTAGCCACGCACAATAACGAAATAGTCAACAGATGGAGCATTTTCAATATTTATATATCGACCATTAATTTCCACTATCATGCTTCCAGTATTATACATTGCTTTATCGCTATCGGCTTAAAGATATACTGGGAAGAACACATCGCGACCAACCAACGAGAAGTTCTCATTTTCTTCATTGGCAACGCGATTAGTGGTCACACAATGGCTCATCGTTTAATCCAGCACGAGGCGAAGACTGAAGAAGTGACGGTGGGTCAGAAATAAACTGAGCAGGCTACACAGACGGCGTTGTAGACACATCTTTTAATCGTACAGCCACGAGAGTGCAGACATTACGAGATTCTGACGTAATCACTTACACTGACCATTCATTGCGAGCTATTAAAACTTAGTACACGTTAGTAAAACACCAACGTAAAAAGACGTTAGAAGACCAACAAATTAATTGTGAGTTAACTATTGTACTTGGACCGTCGGCGTTCACAAGATGAAGGGGTTCTTCTGGTCCTCTGCTAGTTGGATATATGCTCAACCTAAAAGCCCAACTAATCACCGTGAGTTCTCAAGTGTCGGCGGGCGGCGTTTTGCTCCACATCTAGTTCTCTTTCAGTGTATCACCTGTAGTCCCGTTGATCGCCGAGTGACTCGAGCCCGCGCCAGTAAATCTTCCATTTTTCCTTGTCGCTTGCAAGAGTAGCCCATTGGGTTGTGCTCGCTCTAGGGACTCATCGAGCATTATATCTCTCTTCTAGGCTCTTTGTGAAGACCATCGGGTCGGTGGTCTTCCCGCTCTACGTTTGACATCCCGAGGAATCCAGTCACTAATGGCTCTTGTTCATCGGTCATCATTCATACACATTATGTGTGCGGCCCACCTCATCTTCGACTACTTGGCGTACGGAATGGCATCTTTGATTTTTGATCGTTGACGCAGATCGGAGCTTCGGATCCCTTCCCTTACTTGTGTGAAACGGAATACTGCTAGCATAGTCCATTCGACTGTGTGTTCGACAACGCTGAGTGACCTTTCATCCTGCCTACGTAGCGACCAGATTTCTGACGGATACATCAGGGCAGGAAGTACCGTCGAGTCGAAAAGGTAGGCACGGAGTTGGGTGTTCTTTGTTCTCTTCACTACATCCTCGATGCTCTTGAAAGCTCCCCAGGCCGCTCGTTACCTTCTGCTCAGCTCTGGAGCTAGGTCGTTCATCATATTGATTTCCCGACCTAGACAGATTTAACTGGAGCATTCGGAGATATTCGTTCCGTTGAGCGTGAATGGCGCATGCGAAACCAATCCGTTCTTCATGAACATCATTTCTGTGAGATTTAGTCGAAGACCAATCCACAGACTTTATCAAAGTCATCAAGCATACGTTCGGCTTGGCTAATGTTTGATGTTATAAGGAGGATGGAGTAAAGCGAAGATGGTGTAACTGCTGACAATCGATTTTCACTCCCATATTATCCCATTCCAATGTTCGCACAACGTTGTGGAAGGTGGCGGTAAATAATTTTGGCGAGATGGTATCGCTTTGCCTAACTCCTCTTTTGACTTCAATGTTAACATTGTTGTAGAATAGTGAAATCTTAGCTGTGAAATTTTTGTACAGCTCACGAAGAATCTTTATGTACTGAGAAGGGACTCCCTGACTATCAAAAGCTTCCATGACCGCTTCCATCTCAGTTGAGTGAAAAGCCTTCATCAAATCGACGAAAGTGAGACAGTGCGGTCTTTTGCACTTTCGCGATACTTCAATGAGCCTTGTTATCGTCTGGATGTGGTCCATCCATCGTACTAAATCCTTTTCGAAACCCTGCTTGCTCATATGGCTGTTCTTTGTCCAGTGTTCTGTCAATCCCGTTTAGGACGACTCGAGAGAAAAGTTTGTAGAGCACAAACAGCAAGCAGATTGGACAATAGTTGCCCATATCGTGTAGGTCATAATTCTTGAATATTAACACGGTCTTGCTGGTCTTTCACTGAGTAGAGACTTTCCATTCAGACTGGTAACGTGTGAGCAGACGAGCCAGTGCGTTTACGAGGACATGAGGATGGTTCTTCAGGTGTTCTGGTCTTATCCTCTCCGGACCTGCTGCTGTTCGATTTTCCACCGACGAAATGGCACGTCGGATTTCGGAAGGAAGAACCGGTGATACAACATATCCGTCCTCCTTTGTTTCATATGACAGAAAGTCGGCGTGGCTATCGAGGAGATTTAAGAAGTATTCGTAAATGATGTTCTCCATTGCCTTTCTGGACCCTGTAACTGTTCCGCCTGGGCATCGGAGTGCAATTATCTTGGGCTTGTAATTGGCGAAGCTTCGGTAGGTTTGCGAATGCTTTTGCCAGCTTCTGCAGCTTCGAGCATTACTGCTGCCCTTCTCTCTTTAAGATCTTCTTTTATCGCTTGTCTCCATTCTTTTGCAATTTCGCACGTTAGTTAGCGGTTGCCTGCAGGTCGTGCGATTCAGTGCTCGAGTGCTTCTGGAGACAAACGTCTCCTGGTGACTTTCGAACTCTCAGCTTTCATAGCGCTAACGTGAAGATGTTGAATGAGCCGATCGTATTCCTTGTCTTCGGTCGATGTATCGATGATCGATTACAGTGGCTCTGGGACATCGGTTTTTGAATTAAGCGGTTTTTTCTCCTTCTCGCGAGAAATAGAATCATGCTCGAATGAGACGATGGTCTGATCTCGCGTAGAATTTTTTTGACAACAGCAACATCGTTTAGGCAAAATCTTTTATTTACTATGATGTGGCCTATTTCGTCATGGTACTCTCCATTGGGAGACTCAAAGCCGGTACTGATCCACATTTTTTTAATCGTAAACGTCCGATTCGGGTTGTAAGTTTTTCGTATGAATCGATGTTCACTGGCAAACTCATGTTCACGAGAACGCCGACCCCGCGACTCCTCTACTGTCGCGAGTTCTGAGGAACAGTCATTTTGCGGTGTCATTGACGGCGTTGAATGGGTGGTGTCCTCTCATCTCGGTCAGGCCAATGACGTCGTGCATTATCCTCCTTGCTTGCATGAGCAAGTCTTCCATCGAGGAATTGGATGCAAGTGTACGTGCATTGTAGGTACAGATCGTCACCATAGTTCTTTGAAATCCAGGTAGTCTCCATTGGCCATGAGATTTTAGCAGTCTCTCCGTATTTGTCGTACCCAACGTTGCGAAATTGTGGACTCTATCGGAGTCAGCGGAATGGGGCCCGTTTTTTACAGTGTGTAGAATTTTGATACCCACGTATTGCTTGCTGGGCTCTGAATGTGAGGCTGGGTATACTCACGGGTAGCTTGCCAGGCTCTCGTAGAGTGGCCATGGAGCTTACTTGTTGGTGGCGACTCCTAACCGCCTGCCATATACTTCCCAGTTACTTGATTGCAGGCTTTTGGCCGAAATAAATCGTAGAATACAATTCGCATAAGCAAGAAAGCACACACACACACACACACATGCATGAATACGCTTTGCAAATACAGAAAGTATGTGCCAAATCGGCGCAGCAGAAATAGGGAGTCCATGCCCTGGAGCCACCTGCGTCCCAGGGCAGCAATGATCGCTTTTGTTCCGCGATCAACCCCCTATCCGCCATCTGGGGACGCACCACGCGGCCTCGCGGCTTACTGGTTCGAGATCCCTCATATGTAGAAGATCCGTGGTCTTTCAGTGTAGTAGTACTAATTTCTGACATCGGTTTATTTGGAGTTACGAAGTATAAAGGTCAAAACACATGGCTTACACGATTCCACTGGTGAAATGAACCACTGCTTTACAATACATACCCACATTAGGGAAGCATTTGAAATATATATATATATATATCTATCGACTACCACGGATCTCCCACATCACCTAAGGGATCTCGAGCCGGTTAGGCCCGAGGCAACGTGGCGCGTCCCAAGGTGGCGGATAGGGGGTTAATCGTGGACCAAAAGCGACCTTTGCTTCCCTGAGACGCAGGTGGATCCAGGAGATGGACTACGTGTTTTTCTTGAGCCGATTTGACACATATTTTCTGTATTTGCTAGCAGTGCTCAATGCATACGTGTGTGGGTGCGTTCTCGCTTATGAAGATTGTATTCTACGAGTCAATTCGGCCAAAAGCCTGCAATAAAGTGAGAGGGAAGTGTATAGGAGGCGGTTAGAAGTTGCCCGCAACAAATAAGTTCTGTGTCCATTCTAGGAGAGACTGGAAAGCTACTTCTGAGTATGCCCAACTTTCACGCTCAAAGACCAGCTACACGTCGGCATCAAAATGTTAACCACAGCAAAACGAACGGGTCTTATTTCCTTCACCCCGCAAGAAAAGCCGATTCGGCATCGTTGGATAGAACGAGTACAGAGAGGCTGCAAAAATCTTAGAGCCATTCTAAGGTGTCTAAACCGCAAAGAACTAAGATCTGTACCTACAATACACGCACACTTGCATCCGAGTTCGCGATAGAAGAGTTGATCATTCAAGCAAGAAGGATAAGGTACGACGTCATCGGCCTGGCCTAGACGAGACGGCGCCGCTTATTTAACGCCGTTTGTGACACCGGAAAAGAACAGTTCCTCGGAACATGCGACGGCAGAAAAAGTGGCAGCGTTGGTGTTCTCGTCAATACGAGTTTCTCCATGAACATCGATTCTTTCGAACAACTAATAACCCGAACAACTAACAATAGGACGTTTACGGTTAAAGAGATGTGGATCAATACCGGCTTCAACAAACTTCGCCGTTTACGAGCCGACATCAAACTATGACGAAGAAGAAGTCTAGGCGTTCCATCTAGACTTGGGGAAGCTCTACAGAGAACACCACACATTTTTCAAGGTCATCACTAGACATTTCAACGCCAGAACTATACCAAGAAGAACGTCTGAAGACCGTCATACTGGCACCCACGGATTAGAATGAAACGAGGAGGGTTAGCGTCAGTCCGAGTTTATCATGACGACCAAGACCATCCACGGTAACTCGCAATTCCAGAAGCACCACACCAGGGGCCGGACGTGGGAGTCTCCCAAAGGAGAGTGCCATAACGAAATAGACTACATCATAGTAAATAGAAGGTTTTGCCAAACCGATGTTGTTGTTGTCCGAAAATTCTACACGGGATCAGGCCACCCCCTCCCAGGTGCAAGATTCCATTTCTCGCTCAAAGGAGAAAAAGCCGCTGAATTCAAAGAACAAAGCCCCAGAACCACCATAAAACGGGAATTATTCAAATCATTAGCTGGCTGTTGGGAAGATGCCGTTGTCGATAACATCGACGAAAAATACAATTGGATCATTCAACATCTTCGCGTTATCGCTATGAAAGCTGAGAATTCGAAAGTCACCATGAGACGTCTGTCTCCAGAAACACTTGAGCTGATACGCCAGCCTGGAATCGAGCGAGCTGCAGGCAATCGCGAACTAACGTCCGAACTTGCAAAAGAATGCAGACAAGCGGTAAAAGAAAAAGGTAAAGAGAGAGCAGCAGCAGTTATGGTCGAAGCCGCAGAGGCTGGGAAAAGCATTCGCCGCCCACCGTAGCCTCGCCAATCACAAGCCCAAGATAACTGCACTCCGATGTCCAGGCGGAACAGTTACAGCGTCCAGAAAGGCAATGGAAAACATCATTTACGAATACTTTGTGTCGGTGGGCGGCCTATTGCTCTACGTACAGGTTTCTTTTAGCGCAGTAGCAGTGATTTCTGACACAGCTTTATTTGGAATTTCCAAATAGAGATGTCAGTTCATGGCTTAGACGATTTCACTGATAAAGTGAACCAGCGCTTTATATCGCATGCCGCCGCTATGGAGAACCACTTAGCCACGGTAACGAGATAGTCATAATGTTGACTGTTTGCAATATATATCAACAACTAATCTCCACTATCACCTCGCCAATATTGTATATAGCTTTATCGTTATCCACTTAAAAGTGTCTTTGGAAAAGCATAAAGCAAGCAGTCAGCAAGAATTTCTCATTTTCTTCACTGCTAAAGTAAGAAACGGTTCTGTAATGGATTACCATTCAATCCAGCCCGAGACGAAGACTGAAAAAGTGCCGTTGGCTCACGACTTGCAGGTTTCGTTTACCATTCGCTACTTAAGTTCGACTTAATTCCGGCGTTTTCACAATGCCTTTATTTCGGGTGGAGAATTGTATTGTGGAAAATTGTGGAATTGTGGAAAAAAAAGAAAAAACATCATTTACGAATACTACTTAGATCTCTTCGATAGCCACGTCGATCTTCTGTCATATGAAACAAAGGAGGATGGATATGTTGTATCATCGGTTCTTCCTTCCGAAATCCGACGTGCCATTTTGTCGGCGGAAAATCGAAAAGCCACAGGTCCATATAGGGCAAGGTCTGAACACTTGACAATTGCTCGGTTGTTCATACGTTACCTGTCTTAATGCAAGGTCCCTACTCGAAGAAATACCAACAAGACCGTGCTATTGTTCAAGAAGTGTGGCCTCTACGATAGCAGCAACTATCGCTCAATCTGCTTGTTACCTTGCCTCTACAAACTTTTCACTCGAGTCGTCCTAGGCAGGATTGATAGAACACTGGACGAAGGCTACCATGCTAGGAAGCAGGGTCTCGAGAAGGGCACAGTACTATGGACCACATCGACGCAAAAGCAAGCCTCACTGAAGTATTGCGAAAGTACAAAAGACCGCTCTGTCTCACATTCATTGATTTGTAGAAGCTCTTTAACTGAAATGAGATAGAAGCAACCATTGAAGCCCTTGATAGTCACGGAGTCTCTATTCAGTGCATAAAGATTCTTCGTGAGCAGTACAGAAATTTCACAACCAATATATCACCATTCTACAACGATATTAATGTTAACGTCAAAAAAGGGGTTATGCATGGCGATACCACCATGACAAAATTATTTGCCTCACTCTCGAGAGCGTCATGCGAACATTGGAATTGGATAATATGGGAGTAAAAATCGATAGTCGGCAGTTACACCTGGATTCCCCGGGATGTCGGCAGCACTGCAGGAAGACCACCGACCCGGTGGTCAGAGTTCTTCACGAAAACCCTAGAGAAGGATGTGATGCTCAACGATTCCCTAGAGCGAGCAGAACCTACTGGCCTACTCTTGGACGCGATATGGAAAATGGAAGAATCATTTAAACCAGCACGAGGCGTAGACTGAGGAAGTGACGGTGGATTTTGGATTTCATGCTTAATTTTCCATTTGCTGTTTTCACTACTATTCCATTCCAGCGTTCTCACCATGTTTTTTTTGTGTAGTAAAGGGTAATGTGCTCGGCCTTGATCAATCTCTTAGGAAGACGATATGCTCTTCACACCGTTCAACGTTGCACTTGCCAGCCTTGTCCATACGAAAAGCTAACGCTTTTGCCCTCCTAAATAAGATCATGGTTCTATTTTGCAAGCGGAGATAAGCGGAAGAAACCTAATGCAATCGTGATGAGATGAGGGATCGGATCAGCAACCGCGTACTGTGCTGAAGTGCACCTCTGTTCACAGAGCTATAATCGCCGGACAATTTTTGTAGCCCGGGAATAAGTTCCTTTGAGGCCGACTCTATCGCTAACACATTGAGATAGGACAGAATTTATACCGAATTGCTAAGGCTGTGAGTTTTTCCTGGAAAAAATTATTTTCAAAACCGCTCAGTGGGTTAAGTTCTATGATATCCTTCGATAAATCCTAGAGGAAACGGGAAAAAACTTTACGCTATTCACAAATAAAACGCATCTTTTCGATGTTAGGGCCGGTAAGTAACACCAGCCGCGGACCATAACATCGCGTCAAACCATCTTTTCCTATCATATCAGTTCATCTTACTTATTCAGAAACCATTTAAGAGTGTTCCCGCAAGCGAGACGCAAAATTCTCCCGAAACAACCGGCGTCAAGGAAAACCCATCGGAATTAGACGAAAATACATGCGGTACAGTTTTAGTCATGCGGAAACTTTGCAGAAATTCCATTTAGGGACAAAAAGCTGGACTTAACCGAGTTCAGTATTTACGCTTGCATTCGATTTGAGAAAAAAAATCTCTCTTGGTGTAGACTCCACGGCAACAGCAATCCTAAGTGATGGTGCGAGCGACGGGATGTACCTGGTTTGTAAAGAAATATATACAAAAGAGAGCCGTTTAATTGGAAAGCTTAAGCTTTTGCTTACGGTAAGTAAGTTCTTTCAAAAAGCAGATTTTCTAACTGAAATAGTTCGATCTTTCACATTAACTCAGGTAAGGGATGGTCTTCTGGATCGCGTCGCTCAGAAACGGCCTCTTCTTAAAAGCGAACAAATTGCTCAAATTTTCGGAAGAGTGCAAGGACAATTGAGGTTCCATGAGAAGATTTGTGAAAAGCTCGGAAAGATAATTGAGAACTGGGATGGAAGTGTGTGCGATGTGGTCAGGGTAAGTGCTCTAATCTTACAAATCTCGAAAGATGCGTTTCAGTGACAGAAATGATTTGGAGTGTCGAAGATTCTTAACGAACGCAGAAAATTATTGCTGTCTCCTTTCAATGTGGATACAAACGAAAATCTACAAAAATTTCGTAAAACTTGTGTTAGCGGCAGGCACTAAATCTCTGTTGCTGTTTCACGCTCACCATCAAATTGAAGAGAGGTGATCTGGAATATTATCAAAAGTCTGTAGAACTCCCACAGATAGTGTAAACTACCAGAAGCTTCGTGTGTTCCGCAGGCAAAATGAGGCGGTGAATAGATGAGTCGTTGAAGAAAATTTATTGAAGATCTGGACAGAGACATTCGACGAGCACCGACGGGTCTATTCGTCGTACACGAACTACTACGACAGGGCAACAGCGATGCTAAAAAATGCTTGTGAGAAGGACCCGAAGCTAAAGAAATTTTTCGAGGTAGGTCCACTTTAGAGCTTTGAGAAAGAATTTTCGCGCAATTTATGTTCTACTCGACTAAATATGAAACAATTTTATTAAGGGCCAAGAGAAAAATAAATTATTTGAGCGAAAACGCGTCGTGGATGTCATGATCGAACCGGTGCAACACGTTCCGGGATTGAAAAACATCCTTGAGCGTAAGAGATTCGACACACTATGTCTAATACTATTACACCATCCGTTAACAAAACTCACGAGATTTGGTTTTCATAGTTTATGACTTTACAGTCTACATATATCTGCCATCTTTATCCTAACTAAAGATTGGCGGGAAGGTTTAAGTGCACGCGAAGAAAAGACCTGCTGAAAATTCTGCTTTCTGAGAGCTATATAACTATTAAGCTACCGTAGAGTTAGAAAAGGAATGCGCTTACATAATATTAAATCGTAACAATTGGTTCCATTTCAGTTTACCTTATTTTTGCATGAAAGCAAAATTTCTACAAACATTGGAACGCTCTGGCGTGCCAGAG
>UYYA01004864.1:0-12870 GCA_900624975.1 Angiostrongylus costaricensis | reverse complement strand
TATCGAAACCAATTCAAAGTTACATTTCACTTATCTACACAGCAGAATATTCTAATTTTTTATGCGATTGCAGATCTTCACCATAAAGGAAAATCAAAACGGTTAGTGCGTTAATGTGGCGCTTCCCAATTTGGCGGATAGAGTATTGCTTGCGGGCTATACGTGAACTAATGCTTCTCTGAGACGCACAGGATGGACTGCCTGTCTGTACATCGCTGCGTTTACGCAAACCTTATCTGTTTACGAAGACATCTTGAAGCATGAATGCACTGGCGTGTTCTCATTTATATGGATTGTGTTCTCGGCCAAAAGCCTGAAATCAGCTAAGCGCCAAGAATATAGAAAGCGCCTACGATTGATCTCCGAAAAATAAGCTCACCATCTACTCCGGGAGAGAAAGACAAGCTACCCGTGCGTGTACTCAGCACCACGTTTACGATTCGGCAAACTATACATGGATGTTAAAAGTTAGACACTCCAACAAACAGTACAGGGCTCTTTTCCTGGGCTCTAAAGAGCTCCAAATGAGACATCGTTGCGTAGAACCAGTACGGATAGACGACTAAAATCTCAGGAGCATTCTAGGTTACCTAAGTCGTAAAGGTCTCATGCGACGATTTTTACTTACAACGAGCGCGCACTTGCATCTGAGTCCTCGACAGAGGACTTGTCCAAGCAGGCAAAAAGGATACGGTATGAGATCATCGGACTGGCCAAAACGAAAAGACGTCGCGCATTCGACACCGCCCATGAGACCAGAAAGGAGCTGTTCCTCGGAACATGAGACAACAGAGGAGTCGGCAGCGTCGGCGTTCCCGTGAACGCAAGTTTGTCCATGAACACACGCTACTCCGAACAACCTGAATTCCGACGACCTAATGTTCGGACGTTCATGGTTGGGGTGACGTGAATCAATTCCGGTTTTGACGGTTTTCGCCGCTCACGAATGGACATCGTGCTATGACGAAGACGAAGGAGAGGCCATCAGTACGAACTTGGAGAAGTTCTACACAGTATACCATACCTTCTTTAAGTTCGTCACTGGAGATTTCAACGCGAAGAATGGATGCAAAAAAACGGCTGAATAACGATATGTAGAGACCAGCGGATTAGAATGGACTGAGCAATGCGAGTCTCTCTAAGTTAATCATGACGAAAATGAGCATTCATCGTGACTCACAATTCGGGAAGCCCCACTCCCAACGCTGGACGTGGGAATCTCTCAGTGGAGCGTACCGCAAAAAATTGATCATGTCATAACAAATCGAACCTTTGCCCATCCAATTTCGCTGTTGTTCAAATTCTACACGACATCAGACCATTGCCTCTTTGGTACAAGATTTCATTCCGCGCAGAAAGGAGAAAAAGCCATTCAATTCAAAAAAGTTAAAACCACCACAAACTCGGATTTATTCATGTCGGATACTCTGCTATTGGAAAGACGCCGTTATCGATAATATCGACGAGATACGATCGGCTCATTCAACATGTTCGAGTTAGCGCAGTGAAACCTAACTGTGCAAAAGCCATCAAGAGGCAACAGTGATGCTGATATGCCAGCGTAGAACTAAACGAGCTGGAGGCAGCTGCCAAGTCATGTCCGAATTTGCAAAGCAATGCAGAAACGCAGTGCAGATCTTAATAAGAGAAAAATAGCAGCTATGCTCGAAGCAGCAAAACGTGGGAAATGTACACGCAGGAACGTTGCTACTTGCAAGACAAAGATTATTGCCCACTGGCGCACAAGCAGAACAGTTGTGGCTTCCAGAATGGCAATGGAAAAGTCATTCGGAATTACTGCTCGGATCTCTTCAAAAGCGACGTTCTCCTGTCATCTACGAAACAGAGGAGGATGAATATGTTCCACCATCGATACTCGTTCACGAAATCCGACCTTCTATGTCCTTAGTAAAAAATGGACCAACAGCGGTTGGACACAGGGTAACATCTGTTTTACATCTGAAGAATATTCTGACCTCATAAATATACTTGCCAGGTACTTCAAACGTTACCTCTCAGAATCAAAACCTCGTATTCACTGGAAGAGCAGCATGACTGTGCTATGTTTCGAAAAGGGTGATCTAAACGATGTCGGCACGCAACGCCCAATCTACTTGCTGTGTTTTGTCTATAAACTCTTCACTGCAGCTGTCGCAAAAAGGATTAACAGAATACTGTAATAGTGTTTGAAGGATAAACATGTGAGCAAGCAGTGTTCGAAAAGTATTTGGTAGTATGGGCCACATCCATACGATAACAATACATAGTGGAGTGTCGTGAGAGCACAGGAGACCGCTCTGTCTCAATTGTATAAATTTAGAAAAAGCTTTTAACTCAGCTGATATATAAGCAGGCATAGAAGTCCTGGACCATCAGGATGTCACCATTTAGTATATTAAGATTCATCATAACCTATGCCGATGTCTTCGACTCAGCGATTCTTCCAAGCTTAACGTATGCATCAGAAACCTAGTCGCTACGTAAGCAAGATAAAAGACCTTCCAGTGCTCAAGAGCACACAGTCGAAAAGAAGATGCTAGGAGTAAGAAGTATCACGAACGTGAGGGAAGCGATCTGATGTTGCGATCAACGTCAACAGTCGAAAATCAAAGGAACCGTTCTACGTCCATCACTGTGGTTACCACCTTTATTTATCCCATTGCCACTGCAGTTTTTTCTTCATACATAGACCACAAAAGGAAATGTCATGTGTACCGTAGATAGCTACCAACTGACTCACCATCACCTCCTCACGCAACCCAATGAATAAAGTGCTGATGGTTTTGGAGCTGGAGCGATGTTTATACCTAGTAATGGGAAATCTTTTCCAGAATCGTGCCACTATTTGATGATTGGAAATCCATGATTTTCTGAGACTTAAGTTTGCAGGTTTGGAAAAAGTGGATCGGGAACAAGGCGGAAACAACCCAATCGGAGAGGCGATCGTGACCATCGAAAAAATTTTGAGGTGAGCTAAGGAAGAATTTACACGCTCATAATAGCAACGCAGGCTCCTAAACATCTTGCTAAATGTTTAATTGTACATCGATCAAAATTTACGTTCGGAGCCTCGTGCAGAACAGTGGGCTATTAAGTGACTGAATATCGTGGGTGACTGTTTCTTTTAGGTAACTGGGGCTACGTAGATCTTTATATAGCCAATAATTCAGAGATGCAATTGCTATTGCTGTCCTGTGCCCACAAGAACCCATGCTTTATATTTCACTTTTTTGTGGGGGCGTACAACCATGTATATTTTAACGTGAATGATGACTTCATTCATTTCGAGACCTTGGATAGTGTAAAGTGTGCACAACTATGATCATAAGGTGCTAATGATGATTTGTTCATCTACGAACTTTTGTTGCTAATCAAGAAGCGAAAAGTGTATTTCGGGACATTGTTAAACTCCTTGCGTTATACAATAGCAAAGATCAGCGCTCTTAATGCCAATGTTAGTGACCATAATCGCACTCGAAGCAACTAGTGGTAAATGGTTTCGCTTCCGAAAGGATGAGCGAGTTCGTGTACTCGGAACCTAACAGAAACGTGGCTCGTCTTTGTTGGCATACCAGGGAACGAATCTTACCAATCATCAACATACCAAATCAGTGAAAAATGTGGACTAATGGCTGAGTGATTCTTCGAGAAGATTTGCTGTTTGTATAGATGCAAGAGGAACAAAAAGAGAATGACGGTGTACAGATAAACTCGTTTTGCATTTTTAACGACTACCGAATAAAGCAAAAACCTCCATGGAGGTCAATTCACAGATGCCTTGCAGGTAAATGAGAAAGAACTGAACCAAACCAACTCATTACTTGGCGCCTGAGATTGCAGTACACGTGCGAGATTCTGCGCAAGCACGAGAATAAAAACATTTATGAATTTGTACCTGACGCCAGAATAAACTCTTTTCCGGCGTACTCTGGAATCAACAGTTCTTCCTACCTCGTTTTAGTGCCCTTTAACACCTGCTCCATTTCCGTCTCTTAGATAAATTAATCAATGAAGTTGTCAAGAATGAAAACTTATGTTCAGAACAGACATGTACCTGAGCTGTTGCTAAGGAATTATGCGATAAAGCCTTAGCTTCGCGACATAATTGTATTAGACGGCTCCTCTAATATGTTATTCAGTAAAAATGATGAAAAATAAAGCTGCAAATAACGATTAGCAACAAGTGCCACCGTCCCGATCCAGCCGTTGTTGTCCGCCTATTTTCATTCGTTATCAATAGTTTCAGTTATTCGAACAACGTATTAATGAACAATGAAGTGGGTATGAAAAAGCTGATTCTCATAAAGGAGATCGAGGACCTCCCGGTTTGTGATTTGATTCTATAAGGGATATGAAGAGAAATTTATGAGTTCTTTATTCGTTATTTCTAATTCTAGCCCGATTTTCTGAAAGGCTCCAACGTCATGCTCTGTTCGCTAGAAGTTAGATGGATTTGCGCGGAGAAGAAGCTGAAGATTGAGAAAGATGATACCGTGAAGTTAATCCTATTTAATGATTCGACAGTACTAGTAAGTCGGTTCTGTTGAAAAGACACATACATGCAAGCGAACATTAAGACATAAAGGTAGAGATGCAAAACGAAACAAACAAACACACAAATAAAGAAACAAATTTGTATAAATACATACATGGCATATTGCTTGCTCCAGTGGGAAATAGAATAGTAGTTGTTCGTGCTTGTCCTCTGTCCGCCAATTGCAGGAATGCACGACTTTCCTACTTTGCCACGAGAGACTTCTATTGGTGCAGTCGTGTACGCCTGTAAAGCTCATACTTGGGCAAGCAAACCTTGCATGCACATAATATTTACACCGCAATGTGATTAGACGGCTGTAAATGAATGTACAATACACAGTTTCGTAATATCGACAGCGGTATAATGTAATTAAAGAAATGTACTCATAGCAACACTGAGTCTACTACAGTATCCTTATATTGCGTATTGAGGGGAAGCTACAGCATAGGAGGCTAGATAGAGATGATAGAGAATATAGAGCAACTTAGCCGATGGCTGAGGGGATGGTATGGTGTATAAGTGTGTCGGAGAGTTGAGCAGCGCCTGTAGAAGAGGTTAGCCAGAGATGAGTTAATAATTTAGTCGCAGACTTGGGGGAATATTACGATGTATAAATGTTGCACGGAAGGACCGTTATGGCAAACATATTACTATGCAATAGGTTACATGCAGTTACGAGAAATGTCCTCCATCGACTTATAAAATACATTTGTTAGGTAAATAGAGAATTCTCTAAGAGAATTTCAGATTTGTAAACGGAAGCGCACATTTGGAGAAAACACGTGGTTGGGAAAAACAGTCGTCACAAGAACGATGCTAGGAAATAAAAAACAGTATGCGTCAATGCGTTTTTCATATCAGTCTGTTCTGTTTGAAATGATTCGACATAAGGTGTTGCGCGGATCCCGTCAGTTTCTTCAGTCAATGTGTTTACTCTCGAATCCATCGTCCACGAAGTTTTAGATTTGAGTGTGGGCTTGGCTGTTGCTCGAGGATTTTAGGCGTAGTGAATATCATGAACTGCTAGTAACGTGAATTTGCCCAATACACCAAGGATAGCCGTGAAAGGACATTCTCAGCGCATCATCAAGAACAGGCGCATTTTTTTGCATCTGGAGTTGAAGGAAGCGATTCTAGACGAGTCGCATAATAAATCCCTGACCCCAGAGTCACGAATAGCTTGGTCGACTCGAATGGAGTGGTGACCGCGACACTGCTCATAGTGAGCGGTATCACCATTATCCACCCATTTAATCACTATTGCAATAAAAGTGCACGGCCCATTTAGGATGCTTGTATGGCACAGAATAACTTAGGATTTACTACAATAAACAGAACTATGACTTTCAAGCTAAAGATTCAAAGTTGCAGACAGTCCAGTCATAAGTTTATCATGGCCATTCAAGCACATCAATTTCGAAGTGTTTGTTTCATCCACATTTCACCATTGAAAGGTATCCATTTAGCTTAAACGATTCTATGGACATTTTCTTAAATCCACATTTAATGAGTAGTTCCTTCTCATAAAAAATATGAGAAAGTTAAACTCCAGAGAAGAAGGCCAAAAACAGCCTTACCCTAAAACCTTTTACAGTGTAAAATTTTGGCTAGCACAATTAATGTCGGCCTGCAGATCGACCTCACATATTGCGGCGACACTCGTCAATAGGCTAGAAGCTGTTTATAATAAGCTGAGGTTAACAAATAATTTACCTCATAATGGCTTGTATTAGAACGTATTTCACCTTCCAAATGTTCGTTTTCTCGTGCACTCCAATTCTCTGCGAGGGTAATCCCATTTTGTAAACAAGCCAACTGCGCAAAGAACCCGTAGGTGAGCGTTGTTCTTTTTAAAAACACGTTTTGTAATTGCGCCTCGTCTGCGCGTTGAATGCTGGACATTTGTGGAGAGTCGGACTACGGCAACGAATTTCCCACTATTCGACGTTGGCAGAATTCTCAAAATTCACAAGAACGCCAGGCTTCGAACTGGTTTTGTTCCGTTCCAGAAGAAACGAAGGAACCGAAACGTACATCGATTTGCTGTTGGGAAATAAGGGACAATCTTGGAGACAGCACTTGGTGCGTTGAAGCCGAATACAAACAAATGGAGGAATTCGTGGAATTGCTTGAAGATCTCATCAAAAAAATTTCCGTAAGTGGCTTCAAAATTCAATTGCACATCATTTCAATGGTAACGACACAGACGCAGTCATTTTCATTCTTTAGTGTCCTTAAATATCATGATAAAGCTCCGCACTCTGCCTCTCAAGGAAATCCGCTGGAAGAAGAGGTGACCTTAGCGATGAGAAGCATTCTAGTTGCGCGCAAAACATGTTTATCTAATCTTCATCACAAAAAAATAAAGGATAAAGCTCCCGGCGTTGATCAATCTCTGAGGGATGCGCCATGCATTCGACTTCACTAAGTATCGTTGGAGGTGATTGAATACATATTTGGCCCTTAGAATGACTTGCGGTAACCTACTGATCTATCCACCCAGTACTGCTGTCCTCCAAGACAAGTCTGGTACCAACTTGCCGACCCCGGAGCGATGGAAAGCTTGGTGGGCCGGTTCCACGTGTGTGTTGCAGGGCGCCTCCGACCACTGCGCCACACGCATCTCTCTTCATCACAATATAATGTTAAACAATAGGCTTAAAAACGTAATATATCCCATCAGCCATTAAAAAGAATTATCATTAATGGGGACTCGATGAGAACACGACTTCTATCAAGTTTTTGTGTCAGTGTCAGTCGCCGTCACAATTTAGAAGAACAACTCTTCTTGAGCAGTCCGATAACGTCCAACTTGTTGCTAGCTTGCAAACTTTCACTGGAAGTGTTTGTGAGAAATATGCAAATAAGCCATTAAAAAATAATCTCATGTGCCCGCTAATAAGTACTAACCGCAACAAGACACACTGCTCCTCAAACAGCGAATCATATTGGACGGCGAAAATCGACCGACATTCGTCCTGTGTAAAACGCTACCATCGAACGATGTTCCCCATTTGATCGCTGTTCCCACACTTGGTACGACTCTATGCGACAAGGACCAGCTGTGGGTCAACAACTGGGATCAACGTGGTTTTGAAGAAGGCGAACGCACGGAGACGTAAGCTGAAGAAGGATTTTGTACCAACATCACGTTAGCTCAGGAATGTAAAAAAAAAACAATTAAATCATTTGCACTTGATTCGGAGTGCTGCTAATTGGATAAATCGATTTCATACCAATCTCGTCTCAGCAAAATCATATAACTGAAAGTTGTTGAGTCCTTATAAGTTGATTTGGAGTTCTGGTAACTCGATAGACTGACTTTTTAAAGTTTCTGGTACTTCAGAACGATCGAAGCCTCCATTTCGACACACAGATGAAACTCGCCGATGTCCCGCATGTGTGTGGACACGTTTTGAAAAGAGAACTGAAAAAGTATGATTAAATAATCAGTCGGACGTTCTGAACCGGATACGCATATTTTTACCACCTTTTTTAGAGGTAGAATCAAGATAACGAAAGATGGCAACCAGAAGGAAGCAGAAGAGCAGCAGAAATAGTGTCGATCGCACAAATACTTGGATTCGGAATGGAAAATGTGAGATGTGGCGCTGCTTGGGCTCTCCTTCAACTGAATTCAGTACCAACACAAGAGCATTTTTATCTACGTGCTAGAAAGTAGCTCGCGATTTCGTTACGCAATTGAGAGTTTATGTGCCTTGAAAATAGGAAAATGCTTGGGAATCCGACGGTGAACAAAGAATTCGGATAAGTACAACAATGACTTTTTACTAATGAACGATGAAATATTTGCTTATTGTCGAGGAAGACAGGAAAAAAGTTAATAGTTAACGAGAATGATCAATGGTAGATACATACTCTTTACATGATATGCTATGTGAGGATGACACTCTTTGCCAAACTGTTTGTCTCACGTCTCCTACTTCCTTCACTTGGACTGAAGAGATGGGTTTAATGTGCATTCAATAAGATTAGTCAGACGACTACAGTTTTGCGCTATGTTGCAGTTTCTAATTTGAACGCCTCAGCTCACTTCTTTGTCCACCCACCCGAAGAAAAGCACTCTGCACAAGACTTTTTTTGTGATTTCAAAATTTCTTTCCATGATTTTTCGCTGCGAATATAGTCTCTGCGCTTCGAAGAGTTTACACACCATTTCATCGAATCGAAGCGAAACTTCTAGAGAAGTCTTTCTGAAGCCCATAAGTTACACCATCGTACCGACGGCAAACAAGGAATGTTTCTTTTCACTAAAATAGGCAACGGTTAAAAAAGAGTTAGACGGATTGTGCCTTCGCTAAACGAACATCTCGACCACACCATTTTTTCAACTCCATCCCTACTAGTTGTTCTTTATTTCCGCAAATTCAGTTCATCTGGTGTTGTTCTGTATTCTTTCGTACTCCTGCGTTAGATCTTAAGCTTAAATTTCTCCTTTGGTTCATCGAATGTGTCAAGTACAAAACATATATTTCACTTTCACTAGAAGCAAAATTTATAACAAAATACTCAGCAGGAAGTACTTCAGGTCGACATCAGAAAGGTGGAGATCGGCCAGCCCTCTAACTGATCATGTTTTATCGGTTATGGAAGAAACGAAGAAGTGAATGAAATGGGATCACAGCTTTTGCGAAAACGCGTTGTTTCTTGCAGTGCTTACAAAGTACAATAAAATTTAAAGTGACGGAGCAACGTGAGGCGTCATATAATAACCCAATGCTTTGTCTAGTTACGGGCTTAAAATATAACAGATTAAAACACTGTTAGCGTTGCCCAGTGTTAGAGCAATTACACGTTCTTATATATGCATATCATGTAACACACGAAATGTACGGTACGCTGTAAAAGTGCGGAGCACAAGCTGAAGGTCTGGGAACTCCAAGTGTCCATCTTCTGTGCAGTGGGTCAGAGGGTATCATCAGTACGTTTGATACTTGAATCTTCCGTCCTCACTGTTGTTCGGGCCCCAGCATAATCATCATTTTTTCGAGATTTGCTGGTTAAGCTATTGTGGTCCATGCAACTTTGATACCAGAACGGTGGTAGATCCTAGTATTGGTTCACTCTTATCTAGGCTTCCCGATGGAAACGCCGGACTCTTTCTCAGCTTGCGAGACTCTGCCGGGGAGGCGAATCTCTCCGCTTTCATCTCAGTCCTACACCCAGGAAAACCTCCTAGCTACGATACGGCTGTAAGCCGTTGGGAGGCATTTGTACACTATAAATAACTATTCGATCACTATACGAAACCATACCCAGCCATAAGTGGTCAGACCAGGAAAGGCATTTTCTGCACTTATTAAATTACAACAAACACGTCGTTGGACGAGTTCATTTCTGTGCCATTTCGTAAACCAAAGCACTTTGGCACATCGCGTGGATGCAGGAAAGTAAGCCATTGAGAGATCTTCAATACATATGACTCAGATATATTTATATAGTTGGCGTCAATACACCTACATATTGTGTCTATCAAGCGCTGGAAATGAAGAAAATGTACCGTCGGTAATGTGATTTATTGCGTTTCTTCAGATCAACATAGTGGTGGAGACCTGAAAAAACCCTTGCAAGAATAAGTAAAAGCTCCAGTGAAAATCAAATTGAACAAACAATAATAGGCAAGTCTCAGCACCTCGTAAGCTGAGTGCCTCCGTCCATGACGTCAAGCGCTGAGACGTTTGGTGAGAGGTTACAAAATGTCTGGTTAACAGGGCATCATTGGAATCAGATCTGACCTATAATACCAAAGCGTCTTACCTCTAAGACAAAGAATCTTCTTAATTCGACAAAAAAACTACCTTCACCGCCAGTTCTTAAGGCACCAAATTATTTCTGATTTCACATAACGTAGGAGATTACCTGAAGGATGGGACCTACCAGAGATTTCTCAATAACTACAGAGCATAGGGATAAAAATACTACGCATTTCATTGCGGAGCACACAGAAAGGCGAGATGTTTTCTCAGCTAAACAAGTGTCTGTTCAAAGAAAATCGTTCTGCTCAATATTTAGGGAATAACCTCTGGAGGGGAATAGCAGCTGGACCTATGTCTGTTTGCAAAAAGAATCGGTGCGATGTTTAAAGCAATTTAAGAAAAAAGTTTAAGGATCTTCCACGCCTACAATTATCTAATCAATAAAACTATCGCTGTTCACGATTTCGGTAACAACTCTGCGACGCAGTACGCACTAAATTCAACAAGTGTTCCTGCGTTAGGAGGCATAGCACTGCAGGAAAATGCGCATTCGTTGTTAGAAATGGGTACTAGTTTTTTGCCTAGTCAACCCATTTCTGAAACAACTCTGTGCAGGATCACGAACGGTCTGCACGAACTTCGAGATCAACTGGGTTATAGATCTAGGGTTGAAAGGTTAGGTAGGTAATGGTAAAAGGGTAAACAACGACAAAGAGAAGCAGTACCTTCAAGCCTTTTGCCCAAGCTTTCTTCAAGCAAGAACAACCAGTTGGCGAAATTTGACCCTGAATATCGTTCAATTTCGGGCGTAGTTCTCCAAATACTTAATCAGTATCGACATAAAAAATTCAGCTTCAACCTTACACACGAGTAAAAATGTGGTATGTGTCGGATTAGAGAGCCTACAAATTCAAAATCTATTCGGCTATCTATTAGTGATAAAGATGGGGAATTTGTTGTTGATCCTGGTCAGCTGAATGTTAGAGTAACAGAAACTATCTCATCTCTATCGATGGTCTCTCCGAAGAAAAGCATAAAAATCAATATCGAAGATAAAATAAGGAATGGGTTAACATGGCAAAGGTAGAAGGTTTAGAGCTTTTAATTACCTCTCAGCTCGAAAATGATCACCCAACGTGTCTCATGAAATACTTGCTTATCAGCTTAGCATATATAACCACGTCTTTTCGATATCTGACGCAAATAGGAGCTTCGGAGCCCTTCCCTCACATGCATGGTACGGGATACTCCTAGCATCGCTCTTTCGCCTATATGTTGTATAACGCTGAGTAATTGTTCATCCCCTCTACGCAGCGACCAGGTTCCTGCGGCATGCGTTAGGGCACGATGAACCTCGAAGATAAGCGCTTGGATTCTGCGGTCCCTTCTTTTATTCACTACATCTACGACACGTCTCCATCACTACTAAGGTGGTCGTCCAAGGCGACATTTCCATTCTATTGGAGTCCACCCTACTATTCTTTTCGTCCATCTGTCGGCTATTCTTCTCATTATATAACCGGTCCATTTATGTTTCGCCGTAGATATATATTCTCCTGGATCTCGAAGTTGTGACAAATTTCGAAAGTCAGAGCTCCGCATTCCGGCCAGATATTGTGAGCACCGGTTATATTTCAGAAGACATCGCTCAAGCGCTCTGTGAGTAGTGCACAGTAGTCTTGACGTGGTTGAAGTATCAGCACTTATCTCGGCTATAACAGAGTGCTAGGAGGCCCGTAAAATCGGAAAGTTGAACACGTATTTTCGGGTCCTTCAGTTGGTCGGTGGCTTCTTTGAGAGGCCCGAATACAGCCCAAGCTGCTCTCCTTCTTCTATCTACCTTCTTGTTGTTTTCCATGTACATTGATCGCCTAAGGTGTACAGACGAGGTGGTCTCTGCAATGAGAGAGCCATCCGATTCAATTTTTTCGCCTTTTCCCATGGATTTTTCATGAACTGGATCCTCTTCCGATTTATGCGCAGTCCGATCTTTTTCCACGTTTTGTTGAGTTCGTTGGTCATCATCTATTTTTCGCCAGTACTTCTTGAGAAGATGACAATATCGTCGGCACAACGAAGGTTTGATAATATTATTCCATTTTCGGATTGTGGAGCCGAAAAAAACCTTTTTAAAAAGAAAGAAAAAAAAGAAAAGAACCTTTAAAAAAAGAACCTTTTTAAAAAAAAAGATGACAGATGACAATATCGTCGGCACAACGAAGGTTTGATAATATTATTCCATTTTCGGATTGTGGAGCCGAAAAAAAACCTTTTTAAGAAAAAGAAAAAAAAAGAAAAGGTTTTTTTTTCGGCTCCACAATCCGAAAATGGAATAATACTATCAAACCTTCGTTGTGCCGACGATATTGTCATCTGTCATCTTTTTTTTTAAAAATGTTCTTTTTTTTAAAGGTTCTTTTCTTTTTTTCTTTTTTTTTAAAAAGGTTTTTTTTTTCTTTTTTTTTAAAAGGTTCTTTTTTTAAAGGTTCTTTTCTTTTTTTTCTTTTTTTTTAAAAAGGTTTTTTTTTTCTTTTTTTGCAGTGCTATGCCTCCTAACGCAGGAACACTTGTTGAATTTAGTGCGTACTGCGTCGCAGAGTTGTTACCGAAATCGTG
>UYYA01004863.1:35278-57100 GCA_900624975.1 Angiostrongylus costaricensis | reverse complement strand
TTAGTGTAAAGAGCGGTAACGTCGAACGACTCCATAACGTACGCGCTTTTGGGACGTGCGTTACGCAGACTGTTTCTTATGCGAATACAAATCGATTTATCAAGTTTTATCTGCTAGGGTTATGAAAGTGTTTGGCTGAGTAGATCGCATCTCAATTTGACCTTTCCAGGCTCTGAAGAAGGCGAAACCGCCGAAACGTCAGCAATTGTGTTCTAATAAATTCTATATTAACAACCTCGTGTCTGCTTNTGCTCGGCTTTCGATACCATTTTGTGGTGTAGCCGTTCTCGGATAGGTTAATTTGAAGGTTTAGAAATGGAAGCCAGTTTTCTTTCGGTTTCTCACGGGTGAATTTTATGTACTCTGACTGTTCATTCAATAACTTAAAGCATTTGTCCATCTCCTCTTGTGTGGAGCAGATGACAAAACAATCATCTATGTACCTACAGTAGAGTAATGGCATGAGATCGATTACTGGTGCTTCCACTTTAGACATAAAGGCAACGGCAAGGGTTGGTGCCAGTCGCTGTCCCATTGCCAACCCTCTAATTTGTGCGTAATATTTCCCGGACCATCTGAAGATCGAGCAGTTTAAACAGACCTTCAGGAGGACCATAAGCTGCTGAATCGAAAAGCCATACATGTTAATCGCTCCTTCGTGTTTCTCAAGAAGCTCACGGATGGCTTGCATTGCGGAGTCGTTCGACACGTTAGTGTAAAGAGCGGTAACGTCGAACGACTCCATAACGTACGCGCTTTTGGGACGTGCGTTACGCAGACTGTTTCTTATGCGAATACAAATCGATTTATCAAGTTTTATCTGCTAGGGTTATGAAAGTGTTTGGCTGAGTAGATCGCATCTCAATTTGACCTTTCCAGGCTCTGAAGAAGGCGAAACCGCCGAAACGTCAGCAATTGTGTTCTAATAAATTCTATATTAACAACCTCGTGTCTGCTTATTGATGAAAAACATTGAATTATGGTAGTATTAGTAGATGTATTTCAAGTGGAGGTTAAGATCAATAATCCAACAATCGCGCGATACGGTATGATAGTGGGTTTTTGTCGTCAACGGAAGAAGTGAATCAAGTTTTTTTTCGTGTCCACGTTGCGCAACACATTGTTTTGTCGAAGCATTCGCTTTGAAGGACACTATGAAATTACAAACTGTTTGGCAATAAAACGAAACAATGAATAAGCCTTGTAGGAATGATGTCGTCCTAATCGGATTGCAATGGCAGGAAAGTATGGAGATGAGGAAGCAACAGGGCAACGATGAAATTCCTTTCGTCTAGATGTAGGAGACCTTGGTCGAGGCGGCTCAGTAATTTGGAAGGGAAACCGGGAAATAGAAAATTGCGTCGAGTGTTGGAAGGTGGAATTTTAATTGCGAGTTACTTTTTGGTGAACCATATTGGCAGCATGAGAGGATATCGTCGCCTGGCAAAGGTCAACAAAGCGAGTGGCTGAGTCGCGTTGGTGAATGGGCTGACGAAAATTCGGCGAAAAAAAAATCCGACAGAAATGGACAGTGTACACCATATGAAAATATATATATATATACATAACGATAAATAATTGTAGAGCAGCAAAGAAAATATTTTTTTCAACAAAGCTTCGTCTTCGATGCGCTAAAGCCTAGCTAGGGTGGGTGAAAGAAATCAAGCATCGCTCCTGGTCCAGTGTGATTCGTAGGTCGCTACTTGTCGTAAATCAAAGCTGGCCAGCTAGAAACAAGCTGGTTTCGGTTTCGCCAATCCTAACTATTCTCTAACTGCGGCGCTGAGTGCTCAGAAACACTATAAACAACCTAACCACTGTAAATCTGGAAAATACAGTCAACTTTTTTCCTTCAACGGAAAGATATGGGCTTTTGATAACGGTACGGTAGGAGCGATACGAGTAAATGCAGAGAAGGAATTAGTATACGAAAGACGAAAAGGAAGTGGTGATGCAAATTCTTCGTTGATTCGTTTTTTCGATGTTTTTTATGAAATCGTAGAAATTCAATGCGATTAGATATCATTAGATTTTACGAAATCGAACGCATGGGGTTAAATTCTCGTTCGTTGAGAATGAAACTCCTACACACATGTTGAATAAGAATCGAATCTGAGAAGGTATTACGGCGGAATAATGGACGGGTGCTCGAAATTGCAACGGAAAAAGCGAAAGTAGGATTAGACTGCATAAGAAACATTAGAATGGAATCTGTGCATGTGTGCGATGCCATTCAACGCTTGGAAGGAAGGATTATGTGTGGAAACCAGTACCAATCGAACTCACCAGTCTCCACCAGATCCATAAGGCGGTGAAAGTTACCGAGCCGACTTTGTCAAGCGGGCTTTGCTGTCGAATGAAATGAGGTGAAAAGATGGTCAAAATTCTCGGAATCGACGAAGAACACTGACGATCAGCCTATGTTGTTATTAGCTCACAGCATTCGGGGTACTCTTCCCGTGCTTGCAATTTGGGCCAATTTCAATAACCGGCATGGTTGCGACTAGTAAGCATAGGATGACCTTCATCCTAAGAGCATTTTATACCTGCATCGCGTCACCTCCAAGATAAAAGCATGAGCACCTTCTACGCTCTCTCACCTTTTTTCACTTGTTAACCAAACCATTTAATAAAAAATGATACAAGAAGTACTGATTTTCCAATAAAATATGCTGCGCACTCAGGCGTGTTGTTGTTTCAGCGAAAATATGGAGTCGCAGAGACAACTCACATGCGTGCTAGCAACTATGTGTGAATGGAACTGACCATTGAATCGTGGAATTCCACGAGTGAAGGTCTGCGGGTCTTCGTATGACCGACGCTGCTCATTGTGCAGTCTTTCAGTATGGTCTGGCGAGGAACCAGTGCTAGCGGCGGCTGGCGGGGTCCTGAACTCAGCGCTGTGTTCACTCACAAGCAACTGCAAAAAGTTGATTACGGCTGCGATTCTTGTCATAACATGCAATAAATGAGAGTATTCGAGAGAGAGAGAGAAGGCGACTGGTTAGTCGAGGAGACACAAAGAGCTACACCCTACATATCGGTAGGTTTCCGGATGCGAAAAACAGAAGTTTCTTTTGTTACTAAATCAAAATAAGAGGTTTCGGCAACGAAAAACTCATATTCACATTGATCAAACCATAAACTGTTTGACTGTTCTAAATTTCAGAAGCTCTGCAACGAGACGTTGCGTTCAAGTATGGTAGAAATCGTTGGTTAGAATAGATATTTGAGTAGAAATTATTGGAAACGGTAGAGCTCAGTGACATCTCCTACAATGGACTCAGTACCGTGAGAAAAAAGTCGCGGCGACGCCGTGTCACTTCGCCGTCCGATATGTTTTGCTCAACTTTCATCAACGCCGTCACATTGAAAGATCTACACTGCTTGGAGAATCGCAATTTCAGCTATGAAAAAACGGCATGAGTACGAAAAGCCAACGACAAAAAAAATCAGAACCACTGATATTATGGCAAAATCTCAGTAGTATTTCATTTATGTACACCTACAAGAGGCAATGAAAATTCAGCTTAGATCAATAAATTTGTTCAATTGTAAAACTCTTTGTGTTTTTCAACCCAAAAAATTGTATGGACAACTTTCCGTTGCACCAGGTCTAGGACTAGTCCTGTAAAAGTACTAGCTAAATAGACATCAGCACTAATTTCAATTCATGATGGCGAAGCGAACTGATTTCTGGTTTCTAATGAAATGCATGAAGGGCACATTGGCGCAGTGGTAGGAGGCACCCTGCAACACACACGTCGAATCGATCCCACGCCCATGGCCTACCAAGTCCTCTGTCCTTCCGGGGTCGGCAAATTGGTACCAGATTTCTCTGGGAGGATAGCAGCACTGGCTCAACACATCGGCAGGTCACCGTGAGTAATTGTAAAGCCCAGATATGCATTCAATCACCTCCAAACGGTGCCTAATGAAGTCGAATGCATGGCGTATCCCTCAAAGACTGATCAACGCTGAGAGCTTTATCTTTTTATCTATTTAATAAAATGCATTAGTTTAAAATGAACAATCGCAGTGGGTAAGGCGAGAGAGAAGCGATAGAGATTCAATGGAGGATTTTAACCCACAACTCTAAACCGGGGTTGTCTTGTCAACGTTTCCAACAGTTTACAAGTGCGAAATAAATACTAACTTAATTCGGCAATGAGATACAGACGGTACGAAACGGTCGGAAGCATAGGACAGACGCCACTTGTTGAAAGTGAGAGTCTTAGGATCAATTTAAATGCCAAGAGCATTCACTACACAGGGCTTCGAAAATATTACACTCCGTATGTTGTTACAAGCTCGGTTCATCATTATTCACCTATACCTTATAATCATCGAGACATTCGGTTTGGCACCAACAATGCCTCCAATCCTACAACTCATTTGCTGACAAGGACTTTTGTTGTTACTGCTTTCAGAGATGGCAACGAACTCCCTCCGCTATATTTCCCGCGTTCTCAGGTTCATTTATTCGTTGGCGCACTGCCGAATGAACATGCACGACACCATTTCGCGTAAACGCAACCACATCATTTGCGTGACCACAATTATGTCTCATTACAAGTAGATGGATCTTCCGGTGGAAGTCGTACGACCTAACCGCCACTTCGGCGACAAGTTTCCCTCATAGCCGTACAATGAATGAGACCAAAATCCTTCACGTAAAAGGGATTCCTTGTTAATGAGATTACTATTTAACTTAAAATTCTCCGAAATGGCATTTCGAGGTTTATTTTCGGTTTCGGTGAAAAAGGTATGTCAGTATTCTTAGAAAAACAATAACAAGTATAAGGATATATATATATATGCATATAAACACATACATATATTTGTAAGCATACATGCATATATATATATATATATATATATATATATATATGTACGTACTTACCCAATTGGATACTTGGATAGCCCACCTTCACTGGTTGTGAGTAACCCAACATAATTTCTATTTCAATGATGCTGAGATATTTGCGAAACTCGGGACCGCAAGTGTCTGCGGTGGGGAACGAGCGCACTATTATCCTTTCCGGGAACTTACGCCTTCACCACAATACCATGCAGGTCCTTCGTTTCGCATGTCTCTCAGCTAGTTCTGTCGATCTCTGCCGTTGGAAAAAAGTAGGCAGCAAATTAAGGTAAGATAATTTCTATTTTTTTCGGATCTGGCCATTGTGGTTTCCTGGAGTGCCAAAGTCTGCCTCAGGTCGTTACCACCACATCTATATATATATATATATATATATATATATATGNAACCAGTGAAGGTGGGCTATCCAAGTATCCAATTGGGTAAGTACGTACATATATATATATATATATATATATATATATAGATAGATAGATGTGGTCGTGGCGTATGGAACAGGAGACGTCGATGTATGCAAGTGGGAGCACCCGGGTTCGACTGAAGCAAATGATACTGAACATTGTTCCGATTTTCACTAACATATGTATATATATGTATATATGTATATATATGAGTGTATATATATATGTATATATATAAAACCACATGAAGAAACCAGACGGATATGTGCATCCACACATATGGTTGTAAACGGAAATCCGGTTTCATATTTGACTGCAACTATAGATTTATGAGTTTTGATGAGCTAGCCCCGTCACATCTAACAATTCCACCAACCTCGTTTTGATCGCTATATTTACTACTTTGGTCTCTGCAGAGAGCAAAAGCGAAGTCTGCAATTCAATTGTGCAAAAGCTTCTCTTAAAAGAGAAATGAGTGACAGAAATGTGGACAATGGCTAGATTTTGCAGCTTCTTCTCACGGAAGCATCTCCTTGCCAGTCAAGTTCATATTGGTAATGGTCTGATAAATTGGCAAGAATCCCTCTATTATGACTGGGCTGTTTGTTTCGATCAGAAATTGCCTCGGAAATCAATCGTGCATACTCAGAGATGTCCATCTCCATCAAAGTGAGCCTTATTTCCTAGTCTTTTCTTCATTGGGGAAGAAATGCTGTATGCATAGGTAGTGCAATGAACAGTGCGGATATTCGGGAACGAACTAGACTTTTTTTTTAATAATCCGTCGCATCTATGACGGTAACGATAGGTGTTTTCGAGGTCAGTTGTTCAGGTAATTGCCGCCTGCACATACCGCCATCGCGCACGCACTCAGAAACCGGAAAAACATGAACGTCCTTGGAGTTACCTCATTCATCCGGGAACAGCCACCAGAAAGGATATAAGACAAATATCCAGGAGTGGCGTGTATGCGATGATCGCAACTCCGGAGACTTCTGATGAAAAGACTTTATAATCATATTCAAAAGTCTTAAGGTGCTGTAAATGCTTGAAAGAAAACACTCCACTCCAAAAGTTTGGACAGTTGTTGAAACGAACTTGTAAATAACTAGAAAGTTACCGAAAAGAGATACAGGGTTCGAAGATAACCAAATGTGGTGGTAAACTGCGTTCCAATGTTGACTGCTAAAAATGACTGTGTGAAACCAATCCAAAAGGAACGGAAATAAAAAGTCTAGGACGTCTTCCTAAAAATAGTTTTAAATCTTGCAAGAACAGAAGCTACCCCATCACTTAGAAAATTCTAATATTATTTCCTGTTAGTTTGGAGTTTCGCTTGAATGGGATTCAGCTTGCTACATCATCGGTCTGTCGATTAATCAGAGTAGACACTATGGTCCTGAACAAATTCTAGTTGCTATGCACCAACTCCCCTCCAGTTCACAAGTGCAGTTTTTGCTGGAAACGTTTGAACGCCGTGCATAAACCTCGTCATTCCAGAAAAGAAGTCCACGATCAGCTCACATGTCAATGAGGCGAGAAGCTGACAGACTAAGCCGTAGGCAAACGTGAACGCAAATCTCACCACCTCTGCAGATGATGGATCGTTGCAAGGCAAAGCTATAAACAGAAGAAGAACTGGTAGAGCTACAGGACATGTAAAGATCGTCCCAACTAGGTTTCCAATGTGGCCAACGAAAAGTTGATTACAATTAACGTTTGCATTCCTATTTTAAAACCGACTTTTCATTAACCTCGGTATAACAAAACAATATGCATTCCAACTTTCATACGTTTCCTAGTTAGATGTTTCGAGTTTTTCTTTCAATAACGAGTTAAATGGCCATTCTTCGTAATATGTGAGAACTGCCAACTTTGTTTCTGCTCGAAGATGTGAAGATGTTCTGAGATAGATGCCAAGTGGAAGTGAGTTCTAGAAAAGAGCGAAAAGTGAAGCATAGAAGTGCTCACAAAGAATACGGCTGTTAAGTGGGATCAATATATAAGCAGTTAACTGCAAAGAACTTTAACTCTATAAATCACAAAGAAATAAAGATCCAAAAGATAGATGAGGTGAGGATATCGTTCTTTTCCTTTCGTTTACGTAAATTTTGTGATCATTAAAGTAAGTGAATTGCGCAGCAAATCTGTACTTGCTAAAGTGTCAGGAGGAAATTTGTTCAATTAAAGTTGATTTGGTTCTAATTCATTCCAAGTAAATTCCCATTAATTTTGGAAAAGCTGCAATAAAACGATCTCACAAGCAAAATGTTTCCGGCTGAGTCGAAGGTCTACTTCTAGCAGGAGTGTTGGCACAGAACACTGGAATCAAAGCCAGATACTCCAGATGAAAGTTTAAGGGACAGCAGGGCGCAGCGAGGGTGGCAGTTGATGCCATTACTTGCAGCATTTCCGATTACACAGTCCGTGCGACATCGGTGCCATTTCACCTCGAACTTCACCATCTCTCGCCCCACACAAACTAATTAGAACACCCAGATATACGCCAGATAGGTCTTTGTGGTTAAGTCAGAGTTCGACCAAGCACTATACCAGACAGTCGTGAGGCTTCTACAACTGGACGAGAATAACCAAGATGGCCCCTTAAAGACGTTTTAATGACGACCAAACAATCCGTGCCAGTGAAGAGCGCACACTCTGTTTTCTTCGGCATATATGGCGGCAAATAATGATTTTAACAATGATTCCTCTATTTAGTGGAGAATTTAACATATCTCCATCGTTCCTGAAGACCATACACTCGGAGATGACCGCCGACGTTTACTGTGTTATAACTAGTTGCTCTGAACTCTCAATATTGGCTGCAAATGAATGTCAAACCACTTCAAGGACGGTGACAAAGTGAGACGGATGTGGAACTGCTACCTTGCCATTGACGACACCTGACTGGCGGTCAAGGCAGATATGACATTTGGTTTTAAAAAAGCCATCATTAGTATTAGGTATCAGAAATTTTATTTGACGGTAATATATGGGTGAAAACAAGCTAAATATGCCTCAGTCGGCGAGGATCTTTCTAACAGTGATTTATTTATACGAGGCATGAGAGGGAATGGCAGAATACAAGAATGCATACGTAGCGAACCGTAAGCACGGCAACAAGAGATCATTACATATGATCCAAGGAGCGCATCAGCGAGAAAATGCACGGAAAATGCTTTTTCTAAAGCAGCGAAGGTCTATTGAAAGAACAAGGAGAACGCATCAGTAAGAAAATCCGTGGAAAAAGATTCTTTTGAGGCATCGAAGGCTTATAGAAGGAACAAGGAAGACGCATAAATCCATGAAAAAAGATTCTTTTGAAGCATCCAAGGCCTACTGAAAAAACATGAAAGAAAAATAGGTAAACACCGGAATAAACTGGTAGCTACCTCACATGCATGTGTAGGTTTTTCGCGGCATATCAAAATTGAGCTCGAAGAATTCTCGTGCAGCTACTAGCTATGAAGGGTGTCGACAAAGAACAACGCAAGGAGAGTTATATTAAAACAATAAAAGATAAAATAAAAGTAATATTTTTCTTCCTAGGTATAGGCACGCTAAATGCTTTTAATTCGAAAATCCCAGAGGATTCCTGGAAATTAGTAGTGACTTTGAAAAGAAGTTCCCAAGATCGACTTTCTATCAACTTCGCATTTAAAAATAAGCGCCTACAAGACCACTTTGTTGGCAAAAACGTTTAACATAGTAATTCAAGTTGAATTACTTCTGTATTAATAGATCAGTGTTCCTATTCGGAGAGATGCACTTTAGATTAGAGTTCGAGAGAAAGAAAAGAGAGGAAGATCCAGTGCATGTGAAAGGCATAAAAATGCTGTTAGGAAAGTGCAGAGTCGGACAGCCGACGTGCAGTGATCGTAAACGGGCTGGCGACCACGAATATGATCCTGCTCTGTCCAGTCAGCCCGGGCAGCCGGTTTGAGGTTTGTAGGTAAGTCTAAGGGACGAGCACGAGTCAATGCGCTCCTCCGCACTGTTTACTTGACCACACCGAACGAAAAGAGAAAGGGAGCGGTAAGAGATCGCCGCGACGACCACCGATCGAACTATTGCGGTCACTACTGGAAAACGATGGTCCCGTGAAGCAGAACTCCCGCAATAGCAGCTCTGCGAACGACTTATTAACTGCGGATTAACCATTTCCTCGCGAATAACGTCTGAGTGAAACCCCCCCTTTCCGCATAAAAAAAGATTTCTACTCTCGCACCTTATCCGCATCTATCGATTACTACTCCTAATTATTTTTAATGCGCTGTCAGTAGTTCACTTTGAAATTTTTAATTTTAAACAGCTCACTAACATAAGATGAGGCCGACTATACAATGAGAATATAGCGACAATGGAGATAGCATGAAATCCCGAGCAAGCAGCAGTTATTACCTCACAACTCAACAGTAATGAAGTAAAGAGAAATAGACTCATGATTACCTAGCCGTATTTGACTGATGTCAATTACAGTGGCATACAAGTAGCGTGAGAAACTCTCAAGAGTAAAAGAACGAGGACAAGTTGGATTAACGTATTCGTGAGGCTGCAAGCCGAAGCGTTAAGCTACGAGTTGGTGCAAATGGAGAAAGCCGATAAAAGCGAGTGAGCTAGCCGCTGATATACCTTATTCAATTCATTTCCTACTTTCAAAACTCACAACGAGACCACTAAGAGCAGCAGTCCAATAATAAAATGCGCTGAACGTCCACCATCTGCTAAAGCCTTCGCCGCTTCGTACCAAATGGATAAAATTCCATTGTTTCAGATATCCTTAATATCCATTCATATGCTCAATGGCTTCAAGTTGCAAGCGAATGGGAAAAATCCTGCGAAGAAATAGACGCTCATCGTCTACGGATCCTAATTCAGGAGCGATTCGGAGCTATGTGATTCTCATATTATGAAATTTATTTTAAGATCTTATGAATATAAATATTTAAAAGGAATACTTTTCAAATACTATGTACCAGCAAGTGTACAGAATCAGAGTCCCACTCGTAACAGCACAGCTCTGAGGAAGGCGAAATCGCCGAAACGTCAACTATCGACCAACAACACTAACAACAAGGACAACGACAACACAATAACAACAACGACAATGAAAACTTATGCGAAGCTCGCATCAACTCAAGAAGATCAGTTTATAAAGCCATATAAATAATTGTGCAAAATCAATCCTTCGAAATCAGTTAAAGGCTTCAAGTCACTATGAGTTAGACAGCCTTTCTCCAAAAAGAACGCACCGCTTTGGAGGGACGAAGTGAACGAAGAGAATTCGCACTCATCGCTTGCAAATTAGGAAAGTTTTGGGTGCTAACCATGAATGGTTTGGCATTTTTTCTCCTGGTCAATCAGCCAACGGAGTCAGCAATCGGCAATGAGATGGATGCCTACGTTAATTGGGTTTTGATTGACGTTTATCGCAAAAAGTAACTAAGCATAATAAAAAAGCCATCCAAAATAGTGAGCGAGGGATTGTCTGAGAAAACGAGCTGGTGAGATGTGAAGTGTTTTGTTGGTTTGTATGCTGAACGTTAAGAAGCTCAGCATATTCCAGTCGAGCGAAGTGCGAAGTGAGCGAACACGAGGACAGCCTGTAATCCCCTCCACTACCACCTCGTCACCACCCCAGCCGTCGCCCAGGTGTGCAGTTGTTTGGCGACGTCTGACAGGGAAAGTTTCGGCGGTATCGTCACATTCTTCGAATTCCATTCATGGATTCGTCGAGATATTAAATGCGATAACTCAGAACATTTCCTGTGGACGGACGATCTCATCATCTGATGCTTCATCACTCTAGGCCTCCACACTTTGTTAAGTGGGCAAATAACAGGCGCCGTTCAGTCAATTCCAGATAACGGAAAAGCCGAGGTAGCCCAGCAGGCTTCATAGGACTGTTAAGAAATTCTGAGCGAAAGATAGTAGAAAAAATATCTTTCAAGACTCTCCAGTAAGATGCTATTATGTTGCTATGTTCTAACATATAGAGTTTAATAATCGAAAACGTCAAGTACTTTTTGATAGTAGTTGTTATATATATATATATGTGTATATACATTGTTAGGTGTATATGTATATATACATATATATGTATACATGCATATATATACGTATATATATACACATATATATATGTAGCTGAGGTGTAAGTTCTTATAGGTTACTAGTACTTAGTACTAGAAGTAGACCATTAGTGCAGAGATTAAAGCAGGGTCGGTCTCTCAAATAATAAAAAAGTTTCATTTGATTAAATTTATTCCAGAGCGCCGAAAATGGGGTTTGCTAGTGCTTCCTGTCGTTACACAAGGAAGTGAGCAATTCTTTCCAATTTTCTTCCATTTTACAGCTTTGCTTAAGACAAAATTCTCCCTGTTGAATTAAAACAAATAAGAGAAGAAGAAGCTCTTTTATACCTTCAAACGTGAAATAATGGAAACTAATTATTGGAGCAAAGCTACAGAGAGTACTTGCTTCTCGAAAATTGCTAGCGTCGTAAGGAAAAACATTAGAACGATCCTGAGATACGAGTGGGACTCTGAGTCCGGATCCTGAGATTATTGAGATGTGAAGATTGGAGAGATCTTTCATCAGTAGTTTCTACTTAAAAAATAAGACATGCTACTTTTCTAAGATATGAAAGAAGCTCCACTCAAGAACATTCGACTCGATGCGACTACAAATGATATAAAATTGTTTGTTTGCTTGTTTATGAACTGCTAGCTGTGAAAAGAATGCTATAAAAAGTCCTCAGATCATCGGTAAAATCAACCATCGAAAACCCTCATATCAAAAAACCCTCATAGTAGTCTTACTTTATGCTAGCTTATAATATCAAAGCGCTATTAAAAAAGTAGCACCAGAAGAAATGGCTTCAAGAGATTTTAAACCTACTAAACGTTTAGCACGTTACTACGAATAGTAAATGTACTTCAGTGTAGAATTTGAATGAGAACCTGGATGTTCGTCAACTTGGGAAGGCGTCGTGCGCTCAGACGAAGGACGATTCGCTCTGTGGAATGCCCAGTGAAAAGTAAAATAACATCAGCAGATGACACCGCCTAGGAATAAAGCCAACCACTACGTAGCAGACTTTCTTTCGATTCACATGAAAAGGCAAATGAGAGTGACGTCTAGCTCAGAATGTCCTAGCACAGCTATCTAAAGAATCTAGAAAAAAAAAACAAACCTGTTTTGCTAGCAAAATAGCGTAAATTGTGTTTGAGCCCACTGGATGTATTGAGAGGAGGCCTATTCAGTTGTCCGAAAAAGTCTGATCTTCCGACCAAGCTTAAGGTGCGATTGAATCGTAGAGTTGTTGAGAAAGGAAGCGAAATATAGTGGAAGTCTTTTTCTCGAAGTCATCCATTCGTCAGACGATCCATCAATTCAACGTTCCGCTTGGAACATCTGGTCATCGCTCGATGATTGGTAGTCCTATCCATGCCTGTTTTTATGGTATTGCCTCAAAACTAATTGCATTATGAGATGGGTGGAAAAATAGTCAAGCGATGAGTTTTTTTATTGCGTACATGTTATATTTTGGGCGTATTCGTTCAAAAATGGATGCTTAGGTTACTAGAAGTTAGAAGTTTCGGAGCAGGTTGAATGCAAGTGCTTCTTTTTGATTTTATCTGGATTCATAAAACATTTGTGCTACAGTGTTTCTAGTGGCCAACATAGATGGTCGCGGGCCTCCAGGATTGAAGGAAAGTACTTTACGACTGCGTTCTGTTACGCTTCACGGTATCCGTGATTCTTGCACAACTTTATTCATAGCTGGGTTTCCAAATGAAAATGCTGTTCCGCTTCTCTGCTTACTTGGTCTTGATCTGAATAGGAGCCCAGTGCTCAAGAATAATTTCTTCCCATGGAAATAGTCAACCATTCTGAAGGTATTATACACATTTTTGAAATATGTTAAAAATAAAACTCCTGCATTACACACATTATGAGGATAACGTGGTGGCAAAATTGCCGTTAAATACGCCAAGACTTTATTTAAATCTGCCTAAGCTAACTATAACTCTCATCCATTCGGAGTGCGAAAGTTAGTACCGAGTTTGAGAGAAGCCCTTTCCGATACTCATAGGCTGACGAATCTTTGTGTTGGATACCTGGAAACGCCCTTTCAGCATTATCCCTGCATTTTAGAGAAAGTCGATTTAAGCAACTCTCAACAATATTCATGAAGACTAGAAATCCTCAGGCAGCAGCCGAACCCATTCACAAATCCAAAGGCTTTCGTGAAAAATGTATGCGAGGAAACCAATCGAATGCGGAAAGTGTGCGACCCTGTCGCGCAATATATGTCTATTTCTATAGAAAAACTCAATAACAGCATTAGCGAAGTCTGTATAACTTAGTTTATACTTAGAAATATTCGTGAAAATATAATTTATTGATTATCCATTGCAAAATCAAGAAATACACAACACTACTTAGAAGAACCACAAGGATGCGGTGGTTCGTGGAAGACTGCGAAACTCAGGTGGACCTTCTAACAGCAATTATCATTTTCTGGAGCTGACGTGGTATCCACCACGCCAATCGAGGCCCTTGCTTTGCCTTTCTCTTAGTTAGGTCTATCAGTACTATCAGTAAGGTTGAGAAAAAAAGGCAAGGTAAAGGCTTTGGCTGGCGTGGTGGATACCACATGAGACCTCAGAAAGGGTGATTGTAGGCTCGAAGTGCAACTGAGATTCCGAGTTTTCCAAGTATCTCATCATCCATGTGGTTGTATTTCACATAATATTCTGCCGTGAAAGAGATTAGGCAGCAAATGAAAGTCACACACTGCTGAGAATTGTTGCCGGATGTAGACCAAGTATTGAACAGACTGATGAGTGGTACATTTTGTTAAATGAGCTGGCTTTGACCATCTGGCTGGTGTTGGAAAATTGTGGTTGTTAAGGGCATTCCGATAGAAAAAAATTAAAGAAATTCATTTATTTTCATCTATTAGCACGCGAGATCACTAATTTCCAATAAAAATGCAGAACGAGGGACTCAGTTTTTAACATTTTCCTCAGGTGATAAGTCCACTGGTGGCAAAAATCAGTTATGTTGTGGAACGATCTAATCAGCAAAGCAGCAAACTCTCCAGTCTACAAGTGTCAGTCACTGACTTTCGCAAAAACCTGCGAATGCCCTCGAAAACCTCGTTTATTTCGGGATTCAAGGAAGCGCCTACACTCGGTCAGCACATGAAGTATGAACGAGAAAAAAAGACGGCAGATCCTCAAGCCGTAGTTGGAACCACGCACGAACGTGACTACTACGATGAATGACAGTGGAGAAAAACGAGTAGAAAAAGTCCTGAGACCTACAAGATATTTGGAAACAATTCATTAAAGTAATGTTGGATTTTTCACCGAATGAATTGCGAATATAACTGAAAACTGATTATTAAAACCAACTATACTGCGTTTCTATCATTCTTTAGTTTTTAAACACTCATAGCCCTGACTAAGGACTCTTATGGCGCAGTGGTTGGAGGCGCCCTTCAATGCACAAGTGGAATCGATCCCTGCTCCCATGACCAACCAAGCTCCCCATCTTTCCGGGGTCGGCAAATTGGTACCAGGCGTGTCTAGGAGGATAGCAGCGCTGGCCTGATACATCGGTAGGCCACCGCGAGTTATTGTAAAGGCCAGATATGCATTCAATCACCTCTAATGATGCTTAATGAAGTCGAATGCATGGAGCATGCCTCAGGGATTGATCAACTCGAGAGCTTTATCCCTAAGCTTTTAGCCCTCACTATCAACTTTTATAAAGCATGCATTAAAATTAATTCGAATAGGGTGCGAGGACCTCTACCACGTTCCTTGCGTTGAATTTTGAGATTGATTCACAAGCAGTTTGTGTTCGAAGGAAGAAAATTAGTACGTGAAAAATGAACGATTTACTTGCAAATTCTAATATCTCTAATATATCATTTATCTGCCAAATTTTCGGTTTACAATCTCCGTTGATGTTTTTCATGAGAGAGCCGATCAAACTAAGCGTGAATTTTTTCCCCTAAAGTTGTTGAAAGAAAAAACCTAATGCTAAAAGCACACCGCATTTCTATCCGCAGACAGTGGAGACCAGCAAACAACTCTTACACTCGATAAGGACGAGTAGAGTTTTTCTGGCACTCGCAAGAATCACTTCAATAATTAGCAGGGCTAATACGGATAAGTATCAATTAGTATTAAATCGATAATAACCAGTAGTAATCTTTGAATTTGCAAAACGAACAGGGAACCAGTGTTGCCTTTTTCACTTTTCACTGTGACCATATCGTTTTCGTTGAAGTCGATTAGGAAATCAGTAGAACACTCGGGATCGGGGAAGTGATCTATGGGCGGGCTTGGCATAGAACTCACAATACGATTCAGCAGCTTGTGGCCACCAAGACATCAGCAGGATGCACTGCGGCCATTTCTTTTGTCGTTTCAGCTATAGAGGTGCAAATGCACTTAGGACGACAATGCATGGATGCCTGAACACCATGGTGCTCATGAAAGCGTGTAGACAAAATTTTCCATTAAGTGCTAGACGTCACAACAAATAAAGTTTTTGAAATGTGGGGGTAGTCGTGTGGCTTAGGTGGTAGAGGAGATATCGTCTTATACAAGCAAGGCTTTGGTTCGAATTCGGCCTAGTGTGACTACTCTAGGATTCAAGGAAAATCCACCCAACCAGCGCCCAGTCCACCACATAAAGAAGATAAAGATCCTCAAGCAGTAGGCGAACCATGATGGATAAGAGGAAGCGCACCGAATGAAAGCAATGTTGACTTTCGCCACATGTGCGCCATTCGATCATTTAAAAAATATTTTAAAAAAATCGCTTGTCTTTAGGCTGAGTTATGTAAGTGCACGAAACTCGACTTGTTCGCAGTTACCGAGAATCACTGTGTTTAACTCTATGCTATGGCTAAACTATGGATGAAACTCATCAATCAAAAGGCTCAGAGTTAAGGAAAAATTTCATTTATGTTCGCCTAGTTAAAGAAACCGTTGGTGTATTCAAAACATCGGCGGACGCTTTTTAGAGCGGTAAGAAAATCCGGAAAAAAATTAGCAGAAGTGCATTTGTATTTTTTTCAAATACTTCTCTGAAGTAAAAAAGCAGTAAGAGGCCGCTCGTCGCTCGGGATGCTATGAAGTTGGCGGCCACACTGTAAGAACGCAAACGTTGTTGTGGAGGGTAGCGGCGAGCGAGAAGAGGAATGTGTTGGCCGTACATCGGACAGATAGTAGAAGAATGTTAATTGATGTGCATTGCGCAGCCAGTTCACCCGGAGAGATATGGCCACGTTCGGCTCGGCTGCTGTTTATCGTCGTCGCGCACAACCCAAATTCCCTTAATATCTTCGGCCCACAGAAGTCTCGTAGGGGCAGATTCGGAAATACTCGAGCGAGAGAATGCGGAATTAGAGCCGTCTCGTATCAGCAGTACGGACATCTGTGTTCGAGGGAACTACCTTATGAAAGTCCGAAACATCGGTGCAGAAGGAGGAAAAGTGAGAGTACAAATAGAGATAAATAAAGAGGATAAAGCTCTCTGCGTTGATCAATCACTAAGGGATGCGCCATGCATTGGACTTCATTAAGCAACGTTGGAGGTGATTGAATGCATATCTTAACTTTACAATGACTCGCGGTAATCTACAGATGTGTCGAGCTATTGCTGCTATCCTCCTTAACAAGTCTGGTATCAATTTGCCGACCCCGAAAGATGAAAGGATTGGTGAGCTTGGGGCGCGGAGATTGATCACATGTATATTGCAGGGCGTCTTCGACCACTGGGCTGCAAGCGCCCCAAAATTATAAAGATGTGTCCACGAAAACGTGTGCAGAAAGGCGCGTACATAAATCAATGTCAACGAAAGTGCTACCAGTGCTTCATCAAATTGATGCTTCCCTAGTTTTCGATATAACTTCTTCTTGTCGTTAAAGGATCAACCTGAATGTTGTGAGAAAAAAAACAGTTCATAAGCTTTTCTCACCGACTCGTATAGTAGTCACTTTCTGAAATAAAAGGTTTCCGTGTAGAATTTAGATCATCCTGACACAGGTTTTGTTCCACTGATAAGTCTACAAGAGGTTAAGTCCGGCTTGCACTTTATAATATTTTCACTTTGCGGTGTAGATCCCCGCGCCCATGGCCCACCAAGCCTTCCATCCCTCCGGGCTTGGGAAATTGGGACCGGACTTGTTTTGGAGGATAACAGCACTGACTTGATACATCGGTAGGCCACCGCGAGTTATTGTAAAGGCCAAATATGCACTCACTCACTTCCAAACGGTGCTTAATGAAGTAATCCCTCAAGGATTGATTAACGCCTAGAGCTTTACCCTTTATCCTTTTAACATTTTCATTTTATAAAAAATTCACAGCTTCTGCAATCAAAGTTCCACCGTCTCATCTTGACTCTTTCGCTTCACTTTCGAAACACTGCGGAAAAGTGTTCTTTGAAAAGGCATGCAGTTGTGGAGCAAATTTGAATAAATCCATGCTTTATGTCCGAAGAAGAGTCGACATGTCCATTATGATCGCAAACGTCAAAAACACACTTTTCAGTGTTTTTAACCAGCACCACTTGAGATTCCAAGTTTGGAGAAAACAGCTCTAGGGCAAAAACGGTTTCATGCAACTTTTAACTATTTCGTGAAAAAGCTAGTTTTTCAGTGACTGCCGATAATCCTTCAATGACTAGAGTCCTTCAGAATCAGAGGTTTTGACATAGTTATAGAAGAAACTTTTTTCTATTGTCTTTAGGGAGTATGATTTTCATAAGATACCCGTTGTTTTCATCGCACTTGAAATAAAATTAGAATCTGCAAAAAAAAGAAAACGAAACCCGTCTATTCAAAAAATCGAACGCAAGCACAGAGGATCTAGGTACAAACTATACACTAAGAAACAGAAAAAGGCGTCCAGCTGCCTCTCGTACTCGAAATATTAATGTTGAAGCAAGGAAATTTTAAAAGCTATGTATCACATGGGCGCATGTGGCAAAGTGATCGGAGGCGCCTTGCGACACACACATGGGATCGATCCTCGCGTGCGTGCCCTAACAAGCCTTCTATCCTTCCGGGATCGGCAAATTGGTACCAGACGTGCCTGGTAGGATAGCAGCACTAGCTTGATACATCGATAGGCTACCATGAGTCATCGTAAAGGTCAGTCATCCATTTAATTACCTCCAAACGATGCTTAATGAAGTTGAATTCATGGTGCATCCCTCAGGGTTTGATCAACGCCGAGAGCTTTATCCTTTATCCTTTGCGTATTGCAAGCTCCAGAAAGTCAGAACTGCAAGTGAGTAGGATGTGATCTTATTTTACATACAACGATCCGCAGACCGAACGGCTTTTGTTTCGACCAATAAAATTCGCTATTAGTTGAAATGTTTTGATTTATGTTGAAAGCGCTCATCCTTTTCGTACAATACACCAATGTATGCATCAATATATTAATGTGTCAAAGCGACCAAACAAGGAGTTATTTATCTCTTTCTTTCAGTTATACGAATGTATATGCAGAATTTTAACAAGGGAAGTGTGCTTGATAGAACTTATTCCGCGAAACCTAGCAAATCTCATAATGCACTCGTAGTAGCTTTCTCTGGTACTTTGCTAATAGAAAATTAAAGTGGAACTTCTAAAAGTACACAACGGCTTCTATTATGAGAAGAGGAGGTAGTGTAAAGGCTGAATTTCTGATGAGAAAAGAGTCTTAAATTCCTGTATTTGCAATGTCTACAATGTGAGCGTGGCGCAGTGGTTAGAAATGTCCCGTAGCAGTATCAGGGTTGGTTGTTGTTTTGATTCCGCACCTTAGGCGAAAGCTCCGATCTATCCATAACTAGCAGATTGGCGAAAATTTCTTAGAAAAGAGAAAAATACCGTCTTAGTACAACGGCAAAAACCCGTACGTTATTTGTATAGGGTGAATATGCATTCAATCACCTCTACGATTCTACGAAAGGAGTACAGTGCATGGCTCATTCCTGAATGGTTAATAAACTAGGGGCATTTTTTACTGTGATTGTGGCAGAACGCTGTGGGCGAACAGAAAAGGTGAACATTTTCATAATGACTACATTTTTGTAATTTATCTATTTCTAACATTACCTCTTGATAATTGAAGTCATCCTCTCAACAGTTTAGCCCCTCATCGCGGCTGGGAAGTGTTCCTGGGTGATGGACTGCGATTTAAAACGGGAGGATTCGTCTTTCCGGCATGATCTCCCAAGATGAGAAGGAATCCTGCGTTACCAACAGGAAGCTTAGCTAAGAAAGATCAAACCAGTAGCAGGATCCACCAACGTCCTGGTATCAAAGTCGCATGGCGGCAAATCTTCCTCTGATCCACAAGAGCTGCGACTACCTGTGGTGGTGAAGACCTAAGGTAAACTTTAGCAAATCTCCGAAAAATGGTGACTATGCTGGGGCTAGCACAACCTGTGAGGACAGACCGTTCAAGTATCAAGTTAATAATTGAAGGCATAATTCAACATTTATTTGCGGATTGAAGAATGCTTTTTTGGGTAGGTTTTCCTACATTTCCTTGTAGCTCAACGCTTCTCTGAGAACATGGGAGTGCGAATATGTGTCCAAATATGGCACCTAAATCGAAAACGTCAACACCTTATGTCGGAAAGGTGTCAAAAAATGCCATAAATAACTAAACGAAATTCAAGGTCGTAAGTGGAGAATAAAGGAATAAGAATGGAAAAGCCAGGGCAGTTGCATGCAATAAGATGTTAGGAAAAGTTTTCCGATAATTGCAATGGTCTTTTAAAAAGCTAAAGTAAGTCCATACGTGGTGGAATGTTGGGAGTGAGTGGCAAAGGCAGTAAAGAGCACGTTATTTCCCACCGAAGTTGTGCAACCCGGGTTATAGCGTTCTCACGATTTTCATTAACTTTCGCGGATATGTTTGCTTTCACGACGAATATGATCCCACTAAGTACTTCTAGAAAGTGGTATTCTCAAAATTCAACCTGCATTACTAGAAACGGCAAAAAAGTCCAATTATAGGGATGCAGTTCCACTTAGCATTTCTATAAAATGCCGTCACCAAAATTATTCTTTGACTTTTTAAAAAGAATATGGAATCCTCTATCCAAAAACGTTCGGCCTGGACTGGTTCCTCATCACTGCACTATCATCAAGGTTTTTTTTTCTAAAAATATTCTAGCTCATGTTGTGCTAGAATCTACAAAGTCTTGTGTAATTTCGAGTATATTGCGAAATATAACTTCAATGATGGTGAGATATTTGGCAAACTCCGGACCGCAGGTGTCTGCGGTGGGGAACGAACGCGGTATTGTCCTTTCCGGGGAGTAACGCGTTCACCACCACACCATACGGATCATTCGTTTCGCCTGTCTCTCAGTTAGTTCTACCGATCTTTTACCATCAGAATTAAGGAGTATGACGAGTTAAGTTCACGTAAATGCTGCCTTCCTTGCTGAAAATGGCAAAGGATTTTTAGGTATCGACTTCATTTGCATAGTATGAGATCGCTGCCGGCCAACTGCATTTGTACACTAGCTTGTTCGCTTTTCCTACAACTGGCCTTGATTCGTAAATTTTATGAGAGTGTTTTTGTCTCTTTCCGTTTCCTTATCTTTTTATCTAGGAACTTTTCTCTCACTATTGGCCTCTGGCCAAAGCAGTATATATAAATATATATATATATATATGCCGTTTTTAGCCTTAGAAATGCATTACCTCTATCTATACATTTGGCCAAAATTATGTACGCCCTAGATGAAAAACTGTGATGCTAAGAGAGTGAAAGAATATCGACGACGGTGGAAGAGATAAAAAGCACTTGGATTAGATTCGACTTCTTGACAACTACAGATACTCTCGAATATCCAAGTGAGCTCCAAGAACCTTGGCGTTACGCAAGAAAGATGAATGGTTAATAAGAAATAAAGTGTGGTGTACTCCAGCCAATGCTCGAGTGAGAGAATACGAAGTTCTAACCTATCCGGACGATAAGGATAGGAGACACTGCTGTATGCGTCGAGATGTCGAAAATCAGATGGGCATGATACGTGGTGCATCTCATAGGACAGTCAGTGGACAGCAGTCACTCGCGACTGAGTCCCACGAGGTGTGAAGTGCAAAAAAACAGAGCTCCGGCCATATAGTCGGGCATAGAATAAAATATCGCGCGCTTCGGAGCCTAAAAGCGAGCAGAAGATACGGCGCTACTCTTACATGCAGCATTTTGCTAGTGTCTGATCGAGTCACTGGATGGTCGAATTTATATACATATACATGCATATATACATGTACACATATATATATATATATATATATATATAAGAGATAAAGCTCTCGCCGTTAATCGGTCACTGAGGGATGCACCATTCATTCGAGTTCATCAAGAATTGTTAGAGTTGATCGAGTGCATATCTAGCTTATACAATAACGCATAGTGACTTACCGATGTATCAGTCAGTGCTACTATCCTCCAAGCAGGTTTGGAGGATAGTAGCATTATCCCATATATATA
>UYYA01004863.1:0-34862 GCA_900624975.1 Angiostrongylus costaricensis | reverse complement strand
ATATATATATATATATATATATATATACTATGTATATATATACTGTATGGTGATTTAGCCGAGAATTAGCTCCTAGCAATTTCGACCAGGCGCTTAGACTCGTGTAACTGGTGCATCTGTTTTCACTCCTAATTCTTCATTGCAATCGCAATGGGTGAACATCAGCTTATACTGTTGTGCAAACACTGTAACAAGTGACCTCACATCCTTTGCTGCACTTTTCGCTCCATGAATCGGTTTTTAAAATGTATTTTCCTAATAATTACGGTGTTTCTTGCTTCATACTTATCTCACAAATCGTTCTTTATTTCCTCCCGATTTCGAACTCTTGTATGGAATACCCCTTAACGGTTCACCGCCTAATGGTGGCTGGGAGGTTGTTGGGTGTGATGTACAGCGGGATGTGATTCATTTCCTCCTCCCAAGCTGAGAAGGAGTCCGACGTTTCCAACCAGAAGCTCAGCTGCGAGCAAACCAGTACTAAGAATTACCGCCGCGCTGGTGTTAAATTATTCGCACGGTGGCAGATTTCTCTGATCCACAAGAGCCAGCGGTTACCCAACGTGGTGACAACATGAGGAACGCTCTGGCGAGGGTTACCTCGGCACTGCAGAGAGCTAAAATGGTTAAACTAGCAGATCTGTTGACAATGAAGTTGTGTTAGCCAATGAGGACGGTCCGTATAAGTATCCAAATAAGGAAGTAAGGGCATGGGTGGAGAAAATTCTTCCGCGTTACAACTACGTAGCTGTCAGCATTTGGTTGCTGGTTTAGCCAAAACATATGGGCGATACGGTATTTCTTATATCCACTCATTTCATGGGAACCATATGAACGGAGGGACCTATGGCCAGTCATTGTGATAGGGAATGAGATAGCAATCAATTGTTGCTCAAAAACCTTTTTTATACCTCGTCACATAACGGACGACTCTTGTTCTTCGATAGCCTTGGATAACTTTCCTACAACTAATGTAGTAAAGGAATTAAGAGCTTCACCAAATAATATAATACACTTAGCTCTACCACTCAAAGTCTTACTATTTTAAAAACTCTATGGAAAGTCTCTCGTTGTTTGCAATGATTTATAGATTTCAATGGGCACGTGTGGCGAAGTGGTTGCTGGCGCTACTGGGACACACACGTGGAATCGATCCACGCGACAATGGCCCACCAAGCCTTCCATCCCTCCGTGGTGGGCAAATTGGTACCAGACTTGCCTGGGAGGATTGCAGCTCTAGCTCGATACATCGGTGGGCCTCCAAGAGTCATTATAAAGGCCAAATATGCATTCAATCATCTTTAACGATACTTAATGAAGTCGAATGCATGGCGCATCCTTTAGGGATTGATCAACGCCGAGAGCTTTATCCTTTATCCTTTTATAGATTTCAATTACTTGCATTTAAATCAATGAGTTCACTACGAGCTGAGATATGTCTCTTCACGGCTTAAAGCTGAATTATTCTTGGCCACAAAGGAACAGATCAGACAGATGACTCTGTCAGTCAAAGGCTGAATGCATATTGAATTTTAAGCGAGAATAGTGCCTGTAACATGAATAAACCGCTGTGGGAATACTTGCTTAAAATAATTCCTACTACATGAAAACATGTGGATGAAAGCTCCATTCCTTAGCACGCAAGAATCTTTCGGGCGTGCACTCTACTCTGCAGTCACACCTCTGCAAATTTCTTTATTGATTTACTTTCTTATTGGAGCGAAAACGTGACATTAAGTGCCAAACTTCAATACTCAAGTACTGGAGAGTTGTCCCTGTTCACCCTTAAATGACCACAGTTTCTCTCTCCAATGAAGTGAATTCCTCCAACAGACATTATCTCCTAGGAAACATTAAATACCGACAAAAGATTTGCAAGTCTGATGCTCACTCATTGATTTGCACTGGACAAACTATCGATTGAATGGAGAAGGTGTAGCAAAGGGCTTTTGTATGACAACAAATACAGCCACGAAGGAAATGAGTGCACATTGAATCATGCAGGCCCATTTGCTTTTCTAGCTTTTATGTGAAGGATGAAGAACAAAGATCCGGCGTTGATAAACCTCTCAAGGATGCGCCATCCATTCGACTTTATTAGTCATCGTTAAAAGTGATGTAATTCATATATAGCCTTTAGGACGATTTGCGGTGGCTCACTGTTGCTTCAGGGCAGTGCTGCTACATGTCCGGTGGCAATTTGTCAACTCTGGACGGTGGAAGGTTTGGTAAGCCAGGGTCGCCGGATCGCTCCAGTGACCACGTGTGTATTGCAGGACACCTGGAACATGGGCTACACGAGCTCGCACGTGCTATGTATTAGTGAAAATCTCCTCATTCGGAAACTAAATGTTAAACGTAGTTGTATAACTATTCCAAAGCTTGTCCAAAGAAAACTATTTACAGTGACTGTTTAATGATCCGCAGCCGGTACCACCGCCACCTTCTGAATCACACTGAAATCACCCCGTAGAGAAATCCAGCTAAAGATTCGATAGAATCCATATAAATTGCTTTACCGCTTTTTAAGCATCTCGAATAATAAACATTGAAAAAACTCCTACAACAAAGTCACTGTTGAATATGTCCTCGAAGAGTTTGCCGGTTCGAGAATTCTTAATTTTGTAGGACCTAAATAGTGCAGTTTCCGATTGCATAAATCAAGGTCGGCAAGGAGTCACGAGCCGAGCATATTACACGATATCACCCGAATTCATCTTTGCGTCAGGGGAACACACATCGGTTGTTGTTCACGTATCCGTCCATGGAATAACCTCATCTAAAGGTGTTTGAATGCACGGATAAAAAAAGGTCACGAATTGAAATGGCGGGACATTGCTAAAGATAGTAAGCATCTATTCCTTCACATTAAGCTTATTTTATTTGTGAAGTTGATCAAACCACTGGAAGAGAACACAGAGACCTCTATGGGTACATAAAACATTAAATGTTTTGTGCAGATCCTGGCCGCTCATAAAAATAAAGGATAAAGCTCAGCGTCGATCAATCCCTGAGGGATGCACCATGAATTCGACTTCATTAAGCAACGTTTGGAGGTGACTGAATGCATGTATAGCCTTTACAATGACTCTCGGTGGACTACCGATGTATCGAGCCAGTGCTGCTATCTTCCAGACAACTCTGGTACCAGTTTGCCCATTCCGGAGGGAAGGAAGACTTTGTGGGCCATGGACGCAGAGATCGATTTCACATATGTGTTGCAGGGCGCATACGACCACTGCGCCAACTGCGCCACACACACGCGCTCTTCCACTGGGCCTTCATCACCTGTATCACCTGTGGTCCTGCTGATCGTCGAGTGTCTCGAGCAGGCGCGAGAATATCTTCCATTTTTCCCTGTCGCGTGCAAGAGTAGCTCAAAGAGTTCTGCTCACTCTAGGGACTCGACCAGCATCATATCTTTCTTCTAGTTTTTTCGTGAAGAAGTCTGACCATCAAGTCGGTGGTCGTACTGCAGTGCGTTTAACATCTCGAGGAATCCAGTCACTGACGTCTCATGTCTATCGGCCACCATTCATACGCATTACGTGTTCGGCCAATCTTACCTTCGATTGTTTGGCATACAGAACGGCATCTTTGATTTTTGATCGTTGACGCAGGTCGGAGTTTCGGATCCAATCCCTAACTTGTGTGACACTGGATACTCCTAGCATAGTCCTTTCGAGTGTGCGTTCAATTACGCTGAGTGGTCTTTCATCCTGTTTTCGCAGCAACGAGGTTTCTGACGCACACACTAACGCAGGAAGTACCGTTGAGCCAAAAAGGTGGGCACGGAGTAGGGTGTTCTTCGTTCTCTTCACTACATCCTCGATGCTTTTGCAAGCTGCCAAAGCGGCTCGTTTCCTTCTGCTCAGCTCTGGAGCTAGGTCATTCGTCACATTGATTTCCCAACGTAGATAAATATAAACGGAGCATTCAGAGATTTTCGTTCCGTTGAGCGTGAATGGGGCATTCGAAACCAACCCGTTCCTCATGAACATCGTTTTTGTAAGATTTAGTCGGTGACCAATCTTTCCACAGGCTTTATCAAAGTTAGCAAGCATACTTTCTTCTTAGCTAATGTTCACTGTTATAAGGACGACGTCATCAGCGAAGCCGAGATAGTGATGGTGTAACTGCCGACCATCGATTTTCACTCCCTTATTATCCCATTCCAATGCTCGCATGACGTTCTGGAGGGTCGCGGTAAATAATTTTGACGAGATGATATCGCCTTGCCTAACTCCTCTTTTGACGTCAATGTTAGTATCGTTGTAGAACGGTGATATTTTCATTGTGGAATTTTTGTAAATATCACAAAGAATCTTTATCTACTAAGTAGGGTCTCCTTGACTATCAAGGGCTTCCAAGACTGCTTCTATCTCAACTGAATCAAAGACTTTCTGTAAATCGATGAAAGTGAGACAGAGAGGTCTTTTGTACTCTCGCGATAGTTCAATGAGCGTTGTTACCGTGTGGATGTGGTCCATCGTACTAAATCCTTTTCGAAACCCTGTTTGCTCACATGGCTGTCCTTCGTCCAGTGTTCTGTCAATCCTGTTTAGGATGACTTGAGTGTAAAGTTTGTAGACGACAGACAGCAAGCAGATTGCGCGATAGTTGCTGATATCGTGCAGGTCTCTTCCACTGAGTAGGGACCTTCCATTCAGACAGGTAACGTGTGAAGAGCCGAGCCAGTGTGTTTACGAGGACTGGCGGAAGGCTCTTCAGGTGTTCTGGTCTTATCTTGTCCGGACCTGGTGTTGTTCGATTTTTCACCGACGAAATGGCATGTCGGATTTCGGAAGGGAGAACCGGTGGTACGACATGTCCATCCTCTTTCATTTCATACGAGAAAAGATGGACGTGGCTATCGAAGAGATCTGAGTAGTATTCGTAAATGATTTTCTCCTTTGCCTTCCTGGAAGCTGTAACTCCTTGGTCTGGACGTCGGAGTGCAACCACCTTCGTTTTACAAGTGGTGAAGCTTCGGTGGGCTTTTCGAATGCTCTTCTCAGTGTCTGCAGCTTCGACCATGACTGCTGCTTTTCTCTCTTTAAGGTCTTCTCTTATCGCCTGCCTGCATTGTTTTGCAAGTTCGGACATTAGTTCGCGGTTGCCTCATGGCGCAGTTCCATTCTAATCCGTGTGTCCTAATGTGACGTTTTTCAAACGATCTTCTTGGTCCAATATTAACGTTGAAATCTATAAATGATGTCCTTGAAGAATGTGTGGTCTTCTCTGTAGAACGTCTCCAAGTCCATATAGAACGCTTTGACTTCTTCTTCGCCATAGTTTGATGTTGGCCCGTAAACGACGAAGACTGTCAAAGCTGGAATTGATCCACCTTTTTTTAATCGTAAACGTCCGATTCGGGTTGTAAGTTGTTCCAATGAATTGATTTTCATGGACAAACTCCTGTTGACGAGATCGCCGAAGCCGCCGACACCTCTACTGCTGCATGTTCCGAAAAACAGTTCTTCTCCGGTGTCACAGACGGCGTTGAATGGGTGGCGTCGTTTCGTCTCGGCCAGGCCGATGACGTCGTACTTTATCCTTCTTGCTTGCATAAGCAAGGCTTCTATAGAGAACTCGGATGCAGGTGTACATGCATTGTAGGAACAAATCGTGACCATAGTTCTTTGCGATCCAGGCAGGTTCTACTGGCCATGAGATTTTAGCAGCCTCTCCGAACTCGTCGTACCCAACGCTGCGAAATTGGGGCTCTTTCGGGGTCTGAGGAGTGAGGCCCGTTCCTTTTATTGTTTTTAGCTTTTTGATACCGACGGATAGCTTTCTGGGCACTGAACGTGGAGGCTGGATATACTCACGGTTACGTTTCGAGGCTCTTCCAGAGGGAACATGGAGCTTATTTGTTGGAGACGACTCCTAACCGCCTCCCATATACTTCCCAGTCACTTGATTGCAGGCTTTTGGCCGAATTGACTCGTAGAATACAATCCGCATAAACTAGAACGCACCCACACACTCGTACATGAATACGCTTAGTAAATATTATGTTCCAAATCGACGAGCAGAAACAGAGAGTCCGTCCTCTAGACCCACGTGTGTCTCAGGAAAGTAAAAGTGGCTTTTGGCCCGGGATTAACCCTATCCACTACCTAGGGACGCGCCATGTAGCCTCACGACAAATCGGCTAGAGATCCTTTATGTGAGGGAAATCCGCGGAGATCAAGAGATATTTGGAAAAAGAATCTTCGTAGCTCATGTAGCTCATACAAGGCTCAATTTTCTACCAGCAGCGTTTTCTTATTCCCAAATTTTATGAAGGGAAAAGATTATCCTACGGAATGGTCGGTTACAAGAAATACCGAGATCCATTCAACATTAGTAGGCAAATCCTTCCAAATTACGCGATCAGTGTGTTTAACATGTAAAATATGGAAAAATTTAGTATATAGCAGCAACGCTGTGGCCCTGCATGGATAAAGCAAGGCCTCTCCTGTTACTCTGTAATATCGACAAAACCCTAAGTCCTCTTACTTACTTGATACTTGAATGACCCGTTCCCACTGGCTGTGCGGGCCTCAGCATAATCTTTATTTTTCGGAGATTTGTTGGTTAAGCCATAATGGTTTTCCGGTGTCTCCAGGTCAACCTGGGCAAAGTCTGCCCCAGGTGTTCACCACCACAGGCAGTCGCAGCACTTGTGGATCACAGGAAGATTTACCAACATGCGACTTTAATACCAAGACGGTAGTGGGTCCTGGTATTGGTCTACTCTTAACTAGGTTTTTGGATGGAAACGCCGGACCCCTTCTCAGCTTGGGAGACCTTGCCAGGGGATGAATCCCCCCGCTGTACAACGCAGCCCGACACTCAGGAACACCTCCCATCTGCGATGAGGCGGTAAACCGTTGGGAGGTAAGCCCTCTAACTGTCGAAAACCTATGATTCATTTAAAAAAAACAACAAAGAGTGTTTAAGTAGCAAAAAAGTTTGCGATATTTATTTTTGTGTCCTCGAAATCAACGGTGGTCGTACATATGCTAAGACCTACGCGACAATATGACCTCTGTAGGAGTCATTGCTTAAGGACCGCAGTGCTCAATGTAACCTCTATAGGGTCATTCTGCCTTTGGTGGTCCACTTTAGTGCATAGAACTGTTACATTATAATAGTACCCAGGATCTACTTTCTGTTAACCTCGGTATTGGATTATGAATTCGTCGTTTTCTCTTCCAGCAATCGGAGGTTGTTAACCAGCATACGTTTACTTCCATACAATAACACATACCACACAACCGTAGCTGACGTCTCGGCAGAATCGCTTCTTTCAGAGCCTGGAAGGGTACACTAATACCAACTTACTAGGTCAAACGCTTCAACAGCACAAACAGAAAGATGAAAATCTGAAAGATAATAATGAGATCTATGGCTTCTGCAAAAACCCACCGCTTTTTCATCTGTCTTCCAGTGAAGGAGAACAGCCGTTCAGAGTCGCATATGGTTGACGACTACACCACCCCACATCAACGATCGATATGAAGGTAAGGGGCGAGATCACGCGTGATCTCGAGACATTCCCCCTGCTATTTATTGTAGGATTTTTGGAATTTATCCAAAAAGCGTCGAGGAGTTTGCGCGCTGGTGTTTTAGGATCCCGTGCGAGGGTAGTTGGGCTTATGTCAAAATCGTCTCTGCTATGCTTCTGTATCTTATGCGTTCCTAGTGGCGTTCCTTGTTTTGCTTTTCGCTTGCCATCTAGGTGTTCTTTTATGCGGATACATTAAGGTCTGCTCGTTTGGCCAATATATTCGTCTCCCCTAGTGCGACAAGAGATCAGGAATATCGTACCTGAACCCATGCAGTCGCCGTCCCTGCCATAAGGACAGATTACGCAATTTTATGTTTCACACAGACGGTAATATAGGCGTTTACGAACTAACTGACGACGAAGAGTATTTGGTGGTATTTCAATTATCACTACCGATTCCTCTAGACCTGCCCTTCTTAAGCATCGGTTCATTGCTACAGTTATTTCATCGTTAATGAAAGGCAAGATAAAAGGGACATTGTTTCGGCCAAACCGTTCGTTTTGGAGCGTCGCTTTCCTTCGAAACTTATCTCGTGGGATTACAATTTCGTAGCCATTGGAGATAGCTATTTGCCGAGCCAAGTCGTGCGATCCTTCCTTTAGTTCCCTACTTGTGCACACGGAGGTGGCTGTGTGAAACATGTTTCTCACAAGCGCCATCTCTGTGTGTGAAGGGTGGAAAGAAAGGGAATGAACCAGGATGTTTTTGTTACTTTGTTTTTGGTACCACTTTGTCATATAATCGTTACTTGAGATGTTAATTTGAACGGTTAGAAACGGAAGCCAGTCGTCTTTCGGTTTCTTCTGGGTGAACTTGGTGTACTCTCACTGCTCGTTCAATAAGTCAAAGCATTTGTCCATCTACTCCTGTGTAGAGAAGACGGCAAAACAATCATCTATATATCTGCAGCAGAGTAGCGGGCGAAGACCGAGAACAGAGATTCCACTCTAGACATAAACGCAATGGCAAGGCTGGTGGCAGTCGCTGTCCCATTACCAGCCATTCCCATTTCACTATACTTTTACCATAGCGTATACAACACGTGTTGTTGAGGTGGGTGTCGGCGACAGAAAGGTGTCGTCTTAATAATTTCTCACTTAATAGTTTTCAAAGAACTTTTTTTTGACGAGTTTGTTTGGTATGCGAGAGGGTGTTACTACTGCTGCCTTTTAGGTAATATCAGAAAAATGCTTGAACATTGATATTCGGTATTCAGAAAAGGCTTTTCACTATGATTTAATAACAAACTGTTGAGGGACGATCTTCAGAGTGGATCGGGGTTCACAGAGTATGCAGCTAACAATGTACATCTACATAAATTTCATATCAACCATTCTTTAAACTCTGACGCTTAACTGAAGAATATCTGTCTCGGTACGTCGAGGAAAACACCACATCGAAAAGATGGACAACTGTGGACCACTGACTCGAACCACCAGCTTTGATATAAAATGATGTGTAGATATGAATCAGAGAAAATTTAGCATTGTATGAACGACGACCCATGGATCTCCTTCATGCTAAGGATCCAGCTAGGCGGTTAGTCACGAGGCTACGTGGTGCGTCCCCAGGTGGCGGGTTGGGGCTAAGCGCGGACCAAAAGCGACCTTCGCTTCTCTGAGACGCAGGTAGAAGTAAACCAATACCAGGATCCACCACCGTCCTGGTGTCAAAGTCGCACAGTTTTGCAAATCTCTGCCTGATCCACAAGGGCTACGACTGCCCGCGGTAGTGAAGACTTGGGACAGGCTTTGGCCAACCTGGCTTCGAGATTCCAGGAAACCACAACTCCTTAGCCAGCAAATCTCCGAAAAATGGTGATTATGCTTGGGCCCGCACAACCAGTGAGGACGGGCTGTTCAAGTATCAATTAAGTAAGTGAGATATTTCATTTCCAATCTTTATTATGGGTATTCCTCCCAACGGTTTACCGCGTCATCGTGGCTGGGAGGTGCTCCTGGGTGTTGGACTGCGATGTACAGCGGGGGATTCATTCCCTTGCAGGGTCTCCCAAGCTGAGGAGCTCGACGTTTCCATCAGGAAGCCTAGCTAAGAGTAAACCAATACCAAAATCCACCACCGCCCTGGTATCAAAGTTGCATGGTGGCAAATCTCCCTCTGATCCGCAAGGGTTGCGACTGACCGTGGTGCGCGGTGGTGAAGAACTAGGGCAGACTTTGGCCAGGCTGGCCTCGGGATTCCAGGAAACCACAATGGCTTAACCAGAAAATCTCCGAAAAATGGTGATTATGCTAAGGCCCGAGCAACCAGTGAGGACGGGTTATTCAAATATCAAGTATTATGGGCATTGGTTATCGTATAAGTGGGCAGATAATTTAAAAAATTAGAGGAATATGTTACAGTTATTTGCTTGAATACTTCGATGTCCTTAATAACTCAAAAGACCGACTTTCTATAACCTCAGCATAGATAGTTTGATATATCTATTTATACGGCCTCATAAATTGATCTTTTTTAGATGATGCGAGGTTGGTACAGGTCTTCGTTATCTTGAACGTCACCATGAAAAAAAAAACTTTGATAGCCTGTTTTCATGAATACTTCAGGTCCTAGAACATTTGCCATCCGTGCCTTTTTCACGCAATGGGTTCCCTATGGCGGCGGTTTGCTTTCGTGGTGACGTTCACGATGCACATTCCGAGATTTTTAAAACGCGTCCATTCCATATACAGGTGGAGCTCGATGACGTATACACGCAACATAAGTTGAAAAACACTTAAACGTGCTGAGAGCAGTGTGCATGATAATGAACCATAGCAAAATGTGGTAATTAATCCCACTAGATCGAAAAAACGAAGCGTGTTCCCAATCTCTCATGTCTTCAACCTCTAAAGGCTGCTAGCTATCGAAAGTTATGGGTTACCGTCGAAAAGCCAACACTGTTGTTAGCCATCAGTGGTAGCTCAGACTCGCCACCTCACCCGTGAGTCCACCTGATTTTCGATATTTTAGTATGCACAACAGGGTCTCTATTTCTTGATCGTTGGCGTACGTCGGAGCTACGGATTCCCTCTCTCATTTGTGTGATAGGTGATAATCTCCGCATTGCCCTCTAGACCGCTCCTTCAGTAATGCTATGTAATCCTGTTTAAACAGCGATCATGTTTCTTCCAGCTGATCACAAGCGACCTGTTTCGTCATGTTAACTTACCTACCCGTATACACAACGGGCGGCGTGATCTCGTTCTGCTTAGCCTGGTGGTGTCTTACCTAATCTTTTGCCTATATTATCAGGTATTCAGATTAGGCCTCAAATGAAAGTGAGGATGTATTTAACTACAGAACGTCGCTCTAGTTTTTCTAGGCTTAGGCAACCCAGAACGGCGCTGAGAATTTGGCATTATCCCCGTATATTTTACGATATTCAGCTCTTGATTCCCACGTAGAGCTTGCTTCATTGTGAATGTGGCAACTGAATTTACTCTCAGGTAGCTTGCCAGTGTCTCCCAGAGTAGAAGGGAAGCTTACTTGTTGGGGCGAATACTAACGGCCTCCAGTGTACTTTCCAGTCATTTGATTTCAGGTTTCTGGCCGAAATGGAAAGGATATTAAATTAACTTTTCAAAATCTAAATGAGCATCCTAGGATTTCTGTGATTTTTATCGGTACAAACTACGGCTGAATTTCGGCGAAGACGAATACCGACCAGCGAAGTTTCCTTCATTTTTTTACTTGATCCGTGATCACATCCACTCTGCGAATCCCAGCTGTTCTTGCATTCGATTCGCTTGCCTTGCACACCTCGTCTACAAAGCTCGAACATGTTCGCGCTTTGTTTGGGCTGCTGCTTGAGGAGTTGCTTTTTTTTATTGATGGCTTGCAATGCTTGTGGAGTCGATACTCCTTGCATAGTTGGAGACACCCGGGCTAACTCGTTCCCGCGTGGTCGAGCCAGCACCGTCCTTCCAAATCGACGGCTTCACTAACCACTCCGCTTTTCTCCCCTTTGTACTTGTTATTTACTTACCTGCTTGGATACTTGGATGACCCGTCTTCACTGGTTGTGCGGGCCTCAGCATATCTTCTATTTTTTGGGAGTTTCGGTTTAGCCATTGTATTTCCCTGAAGTCCCTAGGTCCGTTATGGCAAAGTCTGGTCATAACCACGCTAGGCAGTCGTCGCCCTTATGGATCAGAGAGAGATTTGCCACCATGCGACTAGTTTGATACCAAAGCGGCGGTGGAACCTGGTATTGGTTTATTCTTTGCTGGATTTCCTGATGGAAATGTCGGATTCCTTCTCGGCTGGGGAGGCCATGATGGGGTACGATTCCACTGCCATACATTGCAGCCATAATACCCAGGAGCACTTCCCAGCCACGATGAGGTGGTAAACCAATGGTTTGCCGTTTATTGTTGATTAAACGATGTTTCCCTTAGGTATCTAAAAACGTTGTCAAGCACACTTTCGATGTTCTAAGCAAGCTACACAAAACATTTTCCATTGAATAAAGAATGTTCTTAGTCTCTTCATACACTTGCACTTATTGTTTTCAAGCACTGCGTTGCCTATAACATCTTTTTTTGTAAACTCTACTGTTCCTATCTAGTCAAACCCTTACGGTGATTGTGCTCTACTGCATTTATCGTAGTAATACTGAATTAAATCAATCACATTGAAAGGGTCGGAGAAAATTCTGGAATATTTTCTCGGCCAGCACCATCTCCCACGTCGAAGAGGCGTGAAAAGATTGTGCCAATATTTATTCCGGACGCTATCTGAAAAAACTCAAGAAGTCTGTCGGTTACAATAAGCTTTTTCCCACTCCAGACAATGTATTAGAATCGATATCTGCTTATGAAATTAATCCCGCTCCTCTGCTTCACTTTTCCCACATGTCTCCTGATTGTCATTAACCCGATTAATTTTAACCATGCAACTCGTAACCCTGTTCTCTGGGAATCTACTGAAGTCATTCTTTAATTTCCATGCAACCACTGCACTGCCAACTTCTCAGTTTTGTCATTGTTGTATCACTTTCTATATGCAACGATCCGAATACCGAAGTTTGAGCTTTGGTACTATGGGTAGAGTCATTTCAGGTTTTGCGTGGTAAAGCGCCATAGAGCTCACTGTTCATTGTTACCTTATCGCTGTTTGCCAGGTGAAAGACTGATGGCTGGTGAGAAAATCTAATGTGGAGCGAACCTTTACCTGTGAAATATTGCAGAGCTAGTCGAAATTTGTGGTTATTTCCCATTTCAAATTGGAGTTACTTCATTCCGCTTTTATTAATTTGCTTATTTCGTCTAAATATTACGCTGAAAACGAAAACCCCAAAAAATTGATGAGTGGAAAGGGACCCGCGGAAGTTTCTTGACATGAAGGAAAACCATTAGAAAGATACTTCATATCACCGTATACAATTTTTCTATTCTTAATTGTTTTTAGGAATTTAATGATTTGGGTGTTCGCTGGAGTTCGCTTTTGAGACGTTGGATTGAAGAGATGAGCTGTCTCGATGATTTTTCGATGTAATAGGTGCGTGTTCTGTGATGATGTTTGATCGAAATCAAGCTGGTAGGGTTTTGTTGTGGCAGTCGGCAGTAGTGGTTCCTCTTTCCTCGCCCTCATACTCATCTCAAGTGTGCACTCCACCCCACAATCCACTTTGATCGCAGTCGGCGCGACTCACTTTGATGCTCATCGTCGGTCATCCAGCTGTACGACAATGTGATTCTCTTTTCTGTGGACAGAATCTTCTCTGTCGATATCTTAATATTTTTCGAAGATTCTTTTCTCCTGTTCTCCAAGTGCATTGTTTTCTTAAGGCTAAATTACCTGTGCAACTTCTTGGTTATGGCTTTTCCTTCAAAGAATCCTCAATATTTCTAAATAAGTTGGTTAATCATAATTCTATTACTGACTAAGTTTCTGCAAAACATTCACGTTTCTAGGTTACCGTTTGCTGGCCCAATTTTCATTGTCTTCTGGCCGTGACATATATGTGATTTTCAACATTTATGAATGTGTCGTTTTCTTGTTCAGCAATCACGAGGTTTTTGCTGAACTACTTTTTGCTGAACAAGAAAACGACACATTCATATTCCAATGCCGAGGTTAATAGAAAGTCGATCCTTTCAACATTTAGTTTATGGAGGAGAGCACTTCCGGGTGGTTCACGATCCGTGATGGCACCATGTTAGTTTGGGAAGGAGTGTGTGCATTGGAATTGAAGAGCGCTATTTATCTCTTCAAAATTCGAAACAAAAGTCTACTCAGCATAAAGTTACCAAACATCGATGTAAATCGGGTGATTTCTACTTCAGAAGAACGTAGAACATTTGGTAGGACACGTCGTCTTCTCTTTCACGAGATCTATTATCTGACATATTGCAGGTTTCATCAGACGGTTACTGGTACTGTGTCGAGATTTCAGGAAGCCTGGGGAATGCCAAAGCCCCTTTCTACTACCACTCTGATTGTACAAGAAATGCTCGGCGAATGCTTAAGGTTTCTGGCATGATCTTTCAGAGAATTCTTAATTATTATTCACTACTTCAGCACCTGACTGCGTGCACATCTCTAAACATCACTTCATTGACGATACGGCTCGATCCGGATCCACTGCGACATTCAAGTTTGGAGAATATCGTACAACGTGTAACCACGTGGTCTCAGTTAGGCAAGGAATCCTGCAGTGATTACCGAATAGTGCTTGACTCGGAAATGCCACTGTGAACATTCGGGTCCTACTGGCCGCGTTTTTTGAAAGATTCTTCAAGAAATTTTCTCCGTGAATAAAATTTTTGCAAGCCAACCACGGGGTTGTTTGTTTGATCGATCTTAAGATGTTTTTCTTTGTTCCATAAATTATCCAAAATTGCCGTTTTTTGTCAGCAAATCTACCTGTAAAGGTTCTGTTCATTGTTTTTCAAGCGAAAAGGTTGCTCCGTGTTGTTTCGAAGTTTTCGTGGTTAGCATATCACCATCCCTCCAACGGTTTACCGCCTCATCGTGTCTTGGAGGTGTTCCTGGGTGCCGAACTGCGATGTACAGCGAGAGGATTCATCTCCCCGGCATGGGCTCCCAAGCTGAGGAGGAGTCCGGCGTTTCCATCAGAAAGCCTAGCTAAGAGTAAACCAATACCAAAATCCACCACCGCCCTGGTATCAAAGTAGCATGGTGGCAAATCTCCCTCTGATCCACAAGGGTTGCGACTGACCGTGGTGGTGAAGAACTGGGGCAGACTTTGGCCAGGCTGGCCTCGGGATTCCAGGAAACCGCAATGGCTTAACCAGCAAATCTCCGAAAAAATGGTGATTATGCTGGAGCCCCACAACTAATGAGGACTGGTCGTTCAAGTATCAAGTATCAAGTAAGCATGTCACTATTGGATGATTGCGTCTAAAATTTAAATGTTGTGCTTTCTTTATGTCTCTGAAACTCTCAAAACCTATTTCGCTTGATTTCCATGATGGAGTTTTGCAAGGTTCTTCACAAATTTCGTGTTGGATTTCCTATGGTTGCTTTTTATTAGGCGCATTAGCATATTAGCATGGTGGTTAAAAGTGTCTTGTAGTACAAACGCGTTCTTTAGTTCGATCCCGATAGAGTAAATATACACTCAAAAAATTCTACGACGCTTGATGGAGTGAAATCACGACTACAATGATGGTGAGATATGTGCAAAACCGGGAGCCCTGCATGAGTTTCGAACCCACAGTTAGCCTTTCCAGGGGCTCACGTGCTGTCCACCATACCAACCAAGGGTAATGCTTTACTCATCCCTCGGTTAGTTTTTTACTTTCAAATTTTATCTAAGTTCATAATTACTGGCAGCAACGTTTGATGCCTTGGTTGGTGTGGTGGACAGCATGTGAGTCTACGCTAGAGGCAGCCGCTAGTTCGAAGCTCACCTTTAGTTCCGAGTTTTCTTCATACCTCAGCAACATTATGGTTGCATTTTACATATTACCCTGCCAAGAAGAAAAAAATAGGCAATAAATAAAAAGTTGAACAGAATGGAATTACCTTTAGATTCGCTCACTTTTCACGGTTTAATCAACACCAAACGCTTTATCTTTTGACCTCTAATTTTTACACTTATGCAAAAATGTCAAAATCAAAAAGGTTCACTACTATGACTGAAAGAAGTGGTCGCAACGGGAACTTTTTAGTGGCAGGGTATATTGCGAAATAAAATAATTACAATGCTGTGATATTTGCAGAACTCCGGACCGCAAGTGTTTGCGATAGGAAACGAACGCGCTATTGTCCTTTCCGGGGAATAACACGTTCACCAACACACCATGCGGGTCCTTTGTTTCGCCTGTCTCTCAGTTAGTTCTATCGATCTTTTGCCATCAGCAATCAGCCATCAACGGGATTGATCTGGAAAGCCCAAATCGGCATTGAAGCCAGTTAAGCTGAGGCTATACTTATAATCACAATCTTAACCTTTTTATTTACTGCCTATTCTTTTTAACCGCAGGGTATTTTGCGAAATATTACTACGGAAGTAATAGAGTTTTACCAGCGCTGACTACTATTATCCAACCTATGGAGAAAAGTAAAAAGGATTTGTTAAATATGAGTTTACAAATTTTTGTGGATGCATTTTGAGCATCTGCATCTTGTGTCGTTAGCATATGAAACAAATGAGAACCACATGGCAAGACTGAATGCTGAGAAGAAATCGGTGATACCGAGCGAACTGCCCACAGAAGTTGGTGTTACCAGTCGCTTAGAGAACTTGTAGAAGAAGTTTCCTTGCCTTGCATTAAAGAAAACGGGACCGAGAATTGATGAAATTTCCTGACTACTCCCGATAACCAAGAGCTCCTTTGTCGAAGCTTATGTCTCAATACTGAGGTCATAACTGAAATGAATGGAGCTTCAACCGCCATGATGATTTGAAAATACATTGACCACCCGCTGAAGAGCACATGAAGACTGTGGGACATAGATCATTCAGATCAACGACAAATTTAGCATTGCCGTAGCCCGTAATGGTTAAAAGCTGCGCCCCCAAAATGTTGGAATAAAACTGGACATTTTACAGGACAGTCAAAATAATTATGAAAAGCATAAAAGCGAACGATGATGACTTCCATAACCCTGCAACGGTAAGTCAGCACTGAATTCATCAAATGACCGTACAGGTAGATTGTTATGTTATTCAGCAGTTCACTTGATGGTCAATGGAAAAACGACTTGTGAAAAAGGCAGTTAATTAATTGTTGATTTCGCTTCCACAAGACATGTTTTCTGGAAAAGCTTAAGTCTCATTGGTTTTTACTCCGTTAACTAGCTGAAATAAAGCCACCGAAACGCGAGTGAAAGTTACGAATGGACCTGCTTTCTCGTCTGAGATGTTCCTTTTCCGTTCAAGCTGCCTCCACGAATATATTTACCTCTAATCATTCCGGATCCGAAAGCGAAAAGCTTTTCTTTTTTCGCTTTTCTCTTCTCTCTGTGTTCATTCTGGATAAAGTAAAAAGGTCACCTAGGAATTTTTCAGGTTTAGTTTATTCATCAGTTTTCCATTGCTAGCAATAAATGGGCTAAGGAGCCATTCACTGATAAGGGAAAGCATCTGAGTTGGTTGAACTGCATAGCTGACAAAACATGTGCCGTTGCCACATGGGGATTAATTTCACACTTATATGATCCTAATTTTACTGCGTTCTCACCTATTAAGCTGAAGCGAATAAAGCAGCCAAAATTCACCTAAAGCTTTAAACAACATTGTCTTGACAGCGTTAAGACCATCATGTGGGGAACAGTTCGCCTCGTAACGAGTTCACTGGGGTTCTCGCTTCGCTCGACTATTCCTGGAGTCTGAGATTGTGAAGATAGATCACGTCTAGTGTTGAGTGATTGGCCGACAGCCCACACGCGAAGAGCAAATGAGCGATCGTGAATAGTACGCGTTTCCGTCAACGTCTGTGATTGATTGCCCGAGCAGCAGTGATTCGATGAACATGACTTATTAGCGCCCAATACGAAAGTTTTCGTTTTCTTCTTGATGAATGGCTTATGATTTATTACTTTATTTGCTAACTTGTACGATGGCACCGTGAGCGACACAACAGTCACGTTCTATCTCTGGCAAAACTCCCGCCAACACTTATGTTATCGTCGAAAGCACCTGAGTGGTGGGTTTCAACGGATTGCCGACACCGACATCAATTCATCACAGCCGATGCCAGCGATCTCTGGACGTTTGTTCTATTTGTTTCGTTGCAATCCATCTGACTCTCAATCGAACAATAGTGATGTGTAACGACTTTGCGATAGGTTAATTTATTTAATACTGAAATAAACCCATTGGTGGACAAAGGATAATTTTGAACCGTTTGCCGACAAATCGTCTATTCTTCTTCAGTGTGCGGCGATTTTCACCTTGCCGAGTGCATCTTCAAGCGTGACGATTTCGCCTGAAACCTATGGATTAAGTTGAGCAGCAGATTCATATTCTCAACGCTCTCACAGAAGCTCTGCACTCGCCAAAAGGTTTTGCGCTCTCTTCAGCGTTTTCAAACCCTTTGGTAGGATCTTTCATTAGACACCGTATTTCACTGCGAATGTATTGATTTCGTAAATCTCATATAACAAATGATCAATACTAATCAATTGGCAATGTCAGCTTTTTACTTAGTGCCTATTATGATCACAATGATACCTCGGTATCTCGGTATCATTGTGAGCATAATAGGCACTAAGTAAAAAGGACACACGTGCGGGTCCTTCGTTTTGCCTGTCTCTTAGCTAGTCGATCAGCGCCATCAGCAATCATCCTTCAACGGGATTGATCTAGGGAGGTCAAATCGACGACGAACCCAGTTAAGCTCAGGCTGTAGTCGAAATCAATCAATTGAATTACTTTGCCTTTACAGACGTAAAGGAATTTTTTATTGTCAGAGATTTTAATCGCGCAAATTCATGTCGCTCTAAACTTTGTCGGACTATCCAACAGTTCTTGCAGAGAAAAATGATTTGATGCGAAATGTTTGTAGGATATAAGGGTATGTGTAACACTGCAGTACATCGTCTTATTCAACCGATTGTGACTGTTGCGTGAACACTTGAAAAATTACGTGTTGACCCGAAAGCATGTACGATTCGAGCCTACGTCGAATCTCAGCTCCCTCATTGCCTTGACTAATTGACACAGAAAGTTCGGCTGATGTGAAAATGTTCGATGAGACTTCAGTGGAATGGCACTGGCAGTGTTGACAAAAGGTGACTCACTCTTGATTTCGCGGACCATCCTCTGGAGTTCGGACACACGATCGAGCACTTCAATCCTCTGTGTGTAGGGGTTGTAGCGAACTTGAAACGTCCTGGGCATCGTCGCTGCCCAAGCCCTAAAAATCATTGCTCGTAGATGGAATGAATTGGAACATTCAAAAAATTCTTCAATCCAGACTATCACTATACCCATGTATTATTTAAGAAACAGTTATGACGCAAAAATTGTATCAAACCTCAGGCGAAGGCATTTTTAGAAATTTTGTTCGCGGTTTTCAGTGGCTAACATACACTCCCCTTTCTCACTTCACCATAGGTTCCATCAATAGCTGCCGATGCATCGCATATAGTATGATCACCCGAAAGGACATCACCCCTTTCAAGGCAGACAGAATAAAACATAGCATCGAACGACGCAACCTCCTTTGGAACTTGTTCACCTTTCGGTGAAATATCTGAATTTGTTCGTAACAAATGGCTAAAAAGACAGAATCGTTTGCGCTCTTCCAACTCTTGTTCCATACCCAGGACACCTGGAAGCTGCGATTTCGGCTTGAATATATCATTTTTGCCATTTTTTTATTTGGTCTGTCTTCATGTCTGCTGTGCGGATTTCAGCACTTCTCACATTCGATTCGTTTCCTCGTATCCATTGTCCACGATGATCTTCCAATTCTTAGGTGCCTTAGGTTGCTGCTTGAGGATTTTTATTTCATCTTGAATACGTTGTAGAATGCTGGCCGAGCAGCTCTCCCTGGAATCCTCAGATATCCGGGTTGGAGCGTTCCCAATTGGATTACAGAGAGTAGTTTTCTTCCAGACAAGTCCTGTACCAAATTTCCGACCTCGGAGGGATGAGAGACTTGGTTGGCCCAGAGCGGAATCGAACGAGCACCATGCTCGCGGTGATGGACATCACTGCCTCTGTGCTATCCACCCCTTGTTTTCTATTTTTGCTATTAGAGACAACAATCGTCGTGCCCTGTGCAGGAGCATAATCCTAGGCAGGAAGATAAAAAGGGTATTTCAGTGCAACGGAGGTGTTCAGTTGACAAAGCTATGAACCCTTCCGTTGCACTCGTTTCAATCGTGACTCCAATCCTTGGTATGTGATATTCAATTGTTCCGCTCTTAAGGAAACAGGATCAAATAGTATCTGCTGCTGCACGAAAGCGTGAAAGTTTGCATGGAGGCGAAAAATGGTCTCCTCTTGGTCAAGATCGGTAGGAGAAAAAAGAATCATGCCTGCTCCAAATCAGAAGTGGGACCTTTTGATATTGCAACTAAAACCTGAATCTCTTAACCATTTTTTACCTAGTGATTCAAAAGTTAAATCAGAAGAGGGAGCATTTGATATTGAAATCAAACTCTTTATCTCATAACCTTTTTTTATTTGATGATTTGGAGCAGACATGATTCTTTTTCCTCCTACTGGCCTTGATCCAAGAGGAAACCATTTTTCGCATCCGTGCTAACTTTCACGCGTGAAAAAAAGTGAAGTGAAGTGGAAACGAAAGAAGAAAGGGTTGTGGCCATCATCAGGTAAAGTCATCGAGTAATTTTATAAAGGTGGCGAGCTTAAAAGATGGGAAACGTAGAAATGAAATTTAAAAAAATTAGTTGACAACTTGAAAGTGAATTCCAATCATTCACTGAATACTTTACGAATCCCCTTTATGAATGAGCTATAAATGTGACTATATGAATGATTTATGAAAATGAACTTACTGCAGTTTATTCTTGGCACTTGCAAATGAATCGGCAAGAAAGTACTTTGGTTGGTATTCAGTAATAGGATATTCAGTTATGGATGTGACCGACGGCTCGAAGGGAGCGATTTCCGGCTAGAAGCACATGGTTACTTGTACTTTCCGGTAGTGAGAGACAAGGGGATTCATGCCTTATCGCTCAAGCAGTACTGCAGTTCACCGAATGATGAGAGCAGTCCGGCTCCATATGCTTTCTTTTTTCCGTTTTGCAGACAGATTCCGAACTCTATTGTGAACCAGTAGAGCTGAAAGACGAGTTTTTGCGACATTATGTCACTAAATTAGGGAAAAATTAAACCCTTCTCACTTTTACACCATAAAAAATCCTACTAAAAACAATCTGCCTTGCCTTTATCATTGATATCTATAAAGTGTTTAACACTGACCGTGGCGAGTTGTTTAACCATCTCGTCGGAGGCTCCAAGGCTGGCCAGACCGATTTCCTGCGAGAATTGAGCGAAATTGGCATCAGCGAACAGTGGCACATGGCCGAGGAGTTCATGGCAGATATCTCTAAAACGAAAAAAGTTGGTGGGTGCGAAAAGTTTCAAAAGGGAAATTTCAGGCTTTAACTAAAATCTAGTATGAATCGACATTCGAAACTTACGGTTCCGGAGTGTACTTAGGTGCTGAATGATGTCGGATGTACTGGGTGGAATGGAAAACGCGGAATGCCAGACCAGCAAGGAAATCTCTTGAAGAAAGAAGACCAGCAACAGGGCGTAAAGTGAATCCAGTACAGTCTAAGAGAGTTAATGAAAAAGTTTTGAGGATTCGTTAGTTGACCAAAAACGAAGGGATGTGCACTCGTGTAAAAAAACAGAAAAGCATCTATTTATATCTATGGGTAAGGCTTTCCTTAGCGTTTCCGGTCATCAGAAAGGAAAGAAACGTACCTTTTAAGAATTCGGAAACATCCTGCAGCTGCGGAATGTTGTCGGCTCTGAAACCGCAGTTTTGTTGGAGTAAAGGAAAAATGTAGTTGAATTCTTTGCAGGCGTGGGTCGGATAGAGAGATACAAGCTCCTGAATTTTTTTGTTTTGTAAAAATCCACCAGTTTTTAAGTAAACCTGCAGTCGCTTACATTGTATACGACACGCCAAGTATCGATTTCCTGCTCCGTGTATTCCACTCGCGGAATCTTATCCCCACTGGAAAGTAAACTGCACAATAAATTGCAGACATCAAAACTTGTGAAGCTTGGAAAGTCCTTTGAGATTAATCTTTCTTCTAATGGTAGTAAGAAAGCAAAGAGACAATACAAACTGTTTATAGTTGAAGGCGATATCGGCGAAAAATTTACGTCGTTCGCGGTAAGTCACGTCCTTGAAACCCTACAAACAAACTTAGTACCTTTAGTGCGATTGGAGCTAAGTTAATAATCACTATGTGCAGTAGGACCCTCTACAGAATGGACCTAAGTGATGTAAAATTGAGGTATACGACAAAAATTGAATCTCAGTGAAACTTACAAGCGCTTTTAATAGAAAATTAAAATAAAAATAAAAATTTTCTGATGTAAAAGAACGATTTTTGACCAAACGCAAAGCAGAGAAAGCTGATAGTCCTTGAACCTCTGAATGTTTTTAACTCAAAACAAAAGCTGTTGGTCTCTCTCATAGCAAATGAAATCCAAGGAATCCCAAAACACAGCTGCCATTGATTTTGTTCGAACCATGACGCTCAACATGTCCCTCCCTATTTTCCGCTATTTAATTCACTTTTCAAGCTTCCCGTAAGAACTGCTTACTTGATACTTAGTACTTGAATGGCCCATCCTCACTGGTTATGCGAGCTCTAGCATAATCACCATTTTTCGGAGACTTGCTGGTTAAGCCATTGTGGTTTCCTGAAATCCCGTGGCCAGCCTGGCCAAAGTCTGCACCAAGTCGTCACCACCACGCACCACAGTCAGTCGCAACCCTTGTGGATCAGAGGGAGATTTTCCACCATGTTACTTTGATACCAGAGCGGTGGTGGATTTGTTATTGGTTTACTCTTAGCTGGGCTTTCTGATGGAAATACCGGACTCCTTCTCAGCTTGGGAGACCCTGCCGGAGGGATGAATCCTCTCGCTGTACATCGCAGTTCGGCACCCAGGAACACCTCCCAGCCACGATGAGACGGTAAACCGTGGAAGGAACAACTGCTTATTTGTACAAATAAAAAATAGCTAAATTAAGTGAAATTAGAAAATCCCACTGGATGGTCAGCATCCAACTCGGCTCCGTAGCTTAAAATTCGGTTGGCGAAATGGTCGATGTCTGCAACTCGGCGCGGAAACCACGGCACGGAGTCTGGAAGATCGTGTAAGCAGAATCCCGTTTAGGATAATCATTATCATGATGTTTCAATTAAAAACAAAATAGGTTAATGAGAAAAAAATGAAGATAGAAAATGCCTTCGTTCTGCTTGTTATGCGTGCTCCAGTCTTGCACCAATAGGCCGTTGGTCTTTTTCTTGAAGAGTTGAATAACCTGAAGTGTGAAAACAAAGATCTCCACTTATCACTCACTGCGCCAATTCTTTATTGCTTTTTTTTCTAACCTGCTCAATATTATGCTGGTTCGAATCCTCAGTGCACTCAACCAGAATCTCGTAACATCCTGAATGTGTTTTAGACGGACGTGATTCGATATGAGAGAGGTTCACCTCGTGAGCCTAAAATCCAGGTTCATGTTAAATTTTGGGAAACCCTCCCTATGGCAACATAGAACCTTAATGCTGAAAGTGACTGGTGTTATTCTACTAGAAAAAGTTTTTTTCTCACAAAAAATTCAAGAGTTGTGCCTCGATTTCAGCTCTGTGGAAACCTGAATAACCATAGTATTTTCTTAGATATTGTCATGCTTCTTCGTCGCAATAGGAACTACTAAGTACGGGCGAATGTTGCTCTTCTAAAAATTGGCTTTTTAGTTGAGCTTACCGAATATGATGCTCATACGCGACAAAGCCAGCTAATGAGTTCTGGTGATATATCATCACTTAACTAAATGAATGTCAATAAGCCATCATGAAAAAAGATTGTTTCAGAATCGAACAACAAACAACGATTGGCTTGGGAAACCATGAAAGATGTAGTGAAGAGAACAACAAGCGTCCAGTCATCCCACCATCCATCCTAATGTAGGATTCTTCTCGTCGTGAAGAACTTCTCAGAAGTCGGTTGTTATGTTAACAGTATATAAAGTCCGCCAGTACTAAGATGGAAGGGATGGTAATAGGGGTAACGGGTACTACAAAACTCAGAAGAGAAGTAGGAAGTTGCTCAATATATTAATCCTAAATATCAAGATTTTCACAATGTTAGTTTTTTATTTCCTGCCTGCTGCAATTTTTCATGGCAGGGTACTATGTGAAATGCGGCCACAATGGTGCTGAGATATTTGCAAAACTCTGGACTGCAGGCGTCTGCTTTTCCGTCTATATGAGACTTTACCTAAACAGCCTGAAAAGTACAATGCTCTTTTCACTTAATCTTCTGATAGTTTTATTAAATCGCCTAGTCTTACGCTGTTTGAAAAATTTTTTAAAAAAAGCACAACATTGTTACAACTGATGTGATGTTGAGATGGTTGAGAAATTTCCAGACTGTAGGTGCCTGCGGTTGGGATCGGACTTGCTATTACCCTTTCCCGGACGCGTTCACCACTACACCAAGCGGGTCCCTCGTTTCGCGTTTCTCTCAGCAATGTTGCTATCAGCAATTACCTGTCAATGGGATTGATCCGACGAAGAGCCCAACCCGCATAGTGTGGTGTTGAACGCGTTAGCTCCAGGAAAGGGTAATAGCGTGTTCAATCGCCATCGCAGGCGCCTACGGTCCGGAGTTTGGCAAATATCTTGGCATCATTGTGGTTGTATCAAGGTTGTATTTCAATATACTGGATATTTTGTAAGAAGTGGAAAACCAGAAAAGCTGAATGTGTAGTGTGTTCTAACTTTAATGACACAATCGGCGCACGCGAGCTGTTAGCAACTTGGTCCCATCGAATGTTAAATTCAAAAACGGAACCATTAACCCAACAGTAACCGAGACAACATCAGCTACTCGCGTCCTTTTTTTTCTTGCACCTTATAAATCGTCTTGTTGACGCATTTGGAAACAAAAATCACCAGAGACAGAAATATCCCTGAGCACACGGCATAGATGCTCCAACTACGAGTAGAATTCCCGAGTCAGCTCTGTGCTTTCCGACTGTTTTGGCGGCAGAAATCCATTAATAACTCTGCCGGTTGTCGTTTCGTAAATCTCAAGGCGGTGGTGGCGAAGACACCAGAAAATCGGCGGAAGTGATGATGGGCAAATCGGAACCTGTTTGACTTCCCACGTCAATCTCGCATGATCGCAATGGAATGTGCACGTGGCCACGCTATTCTGATTCTTGCACTTGCTGTTATCGTTAACGGAAAGAATTGATCGTGCCGATGTTGATGGAAAAATAACAGGCATAAATCATCGTTTGGCAAAGGAGCCAACCAACGATCTTCTGGATGACAGCTTTGCCATGTTAAACACTTTAAGTATCACGTTAATCCGACCATTTTGATGTGAAACACGAATTACAAACGAGATTTAAACCTAGCTGAACAAGAAAATATCAAGATAGTGATGAACGGTTGCTTGCTGAGTAGCTAAGATTCTTATATTTTTAGAGCTTTAGTTGTTAAGATAGAAAAGAATCATACAAATGGGAATAACTCTGACTAATTCTAAGTATCTGTGGCAGGACGTGTGTGGCGCAGTGGTCGGAGGCTCCCTGCAACACACATGTGGAATCGATCCTTGCGCCCTTGGCCCACCAAGCCCTTCATACTTCCAGGGCCGAAGAATTGGTACCAGACTTGTTTGGGAGTATAGCAGCACTGGCTCAATGCATCAGTTGGCCACCGCGAGTCATGTAAAGGCTAGATATGCACTCAATCACCTCCAAACGATGTTTAATGAAGTCGAATGCATGGCGCATTCCTCACGGATTGATTAACGCCGAGAGCTTTTACCCTTCTATCAGTAGTAGATATGTTGACGCCTTCACTTAAGTTCGCAGAATTAGAAAACACTTTTGGGAACTCATTTACTTTCTGACGAATGGTGCTCAGAGCTGATACGCCAATATCGCTTTGACCCAACGAAACCGTCCATCGGTGTGAAGTTAAGAAGTTCGTAGTAGATCCTACGGTAACAGACAAGTTATCGACATCTCCATTGGCAAAGTAACAGGTGCGACTGAGTAGATATTCAACGCCTCAGAGGAACGCCAACTAGACCACTAATGTAGAAGTAAAGCATTCAGTGGACTAATCAATGCCACCAATGTTAACTCTACCTCCAGTTTTTGCCCCACACCTACCAAACCCCGAGCGTCAACCATTGGAGGATAAAAGAAGTTGTAATGGCTAGATTCAAAGATGGTTTAAAGATAATGTGAATCGACACAGAAGTTTTTCAGTTCAGTTTTTCAGTTCACAACCAGTTTCAATTCGAAGCCTTCTTACCTGGTTGTTGTCTTAGTCTGTGGCGATGCATAAAAGAACTTTTCTAGTCCGTTTTCCAGTAGTCACCTAGTATTAAAGCTAAAACGATGAAGCTCTCGGTGTTGATTAATCCGTGAGGGATACGCCATGCATTCAACTTCATTAAGCATCATTGGAGGTGATTGAATGCATATATGGCCTTTACAATAACTCGCGGCGGGTTACAGATATATCGAGCTAATGCTGCTATCTTTTCAGACAAGTCTGGTGAAAAACTCGGACCCCAGAGAGATGGAAGGCTTGGTGGGCCACGGCTGTGGGAATCGATTCCATATGTGTATTGCAGAGCGCCTCCGACCATTGCGCCACACGCGCCCTTTATAATTCACCACAACAAATGGAAATGGAAGAAAATGTGAATTGCCAGTGAAAACCTGGGTTTCCAAGCCTGCAAAAGAGATAACGACATCTTTTTCTAATAATTTCCGACAATTTTAGTTAACTACAGAGCTTTACGAAGTTTAGAACGTGATGAACTTGTAAAAGAGAAAACGGAGTAATAGAGTAAAATAAGGCCGATAGAAAGGCAAAATATTGGCCTTGGTCGGTGCGGTGAATAGCACGTCAGATCCTGGCAAGCGTAATTACGGGTTCGAAGCCCAATTGAGGTTTTGCCCATATCTCCGCATTCTTGTGATTGCACTTCATATCGTACCGCGCCATTAAAAAAGAAGATAGGCAGTAAATAAAAAGTTCATATTGTAAAAGAGAGGTTACTCCATAACGTTTAATAAAACTGTCGATATTTCCAAAAAATATTACCTCAGCTCCATTTAATTTTAAAAATTTCATGAAAATTTGATTTTGAATTTGATTTTGATTTTCGTAGTCGAATAGGAAAGTTTGCATTATTTTGACGAAGATTTGTAGACCGTCATGGCTTTTTCTCTCATTTGCTAAAACTCACGGCTAGCGTGGATAGGCTTCCTGCAAAGTGCGAATGTTCTCAGACTCGTATACATTGAAGGATAGAGGATAAAGAATAAAGCTCTCAGGGTTGATCAATCTCTGAGGGATACGCCATGCATTCGACTTCACTAAGCACCATTTGGAGGCGATTGAATACATACCTAGCCTTTACAACGACTCACGATGGCGTGCCGATGTATCGAGCCAGTGCTGCTATCCTCCCAGACAAGTCATTTATGTATAAATTGTAAATTACTGGTTGTAAAACAAATTTAAGATGAAATGATGATTAGACAATTGTTTCGAAAGCCAGACTGTGTTGAAGCGCACTGATGAGCGAATGCTCCGTGAAGACCGAGACAATGCGAAGAAGTCTACTCAACGATCTTGCCGTCATCTCGTGTTAGCGAAAACTCCCTGGTTGTCCAATCCCAGTATTTAACTAGAGGCATATCAGCACCTCTTCGTCTATACTATTTGTCCACTGTCCATACTTTCCATGCTGTGTGCTCTCTTCAACAGTCTTCAATAACCTTTGTCCGCTAAGCTCACTTGATACTTGAATGGCCCGACCCAACTGATTGTGCGGGCCCCAGCATAATCACTATTTTTCGGAGATTTGCTGGTTAACCCATTGTGGTTCTCCGGAATTCCGAAAATAGCCTGGCCAAAGTTTGCCCTAGGTCGTCACCACGACAGGCAGTCGCAGCATTTGTGGATCAGGGGGAGATTTGCCACCATCCAAATTTGATACCAGGACGGTGATGGATCCTGGTATTGGCTTACTCTTAGCTAGGCTTCCTGATGGAAACGTGAAAATTAAGAAATCATTAGCATTAGAAATCACTTGTAAATCGTTAGCTGTAAAAAATATTTTCCTATGGGTTATGTCTCGCAAAACATTTAATCTGGAAAAGCTATCGATACAACGCCAAAGGTGGTGTAGAAGAACCTCCGTAAGCCACTGAACAGGTGTGGACCCTTTTTGCTACACATGGTCCCGTATTTGTTAATTTATCCCACAACTGCTTTACTAGTTAAATTTTTTCTTATATAAGAGCACCTGAAATATTTTGAGGGTTTCCGCGAGAGCTCCAGGCTTTTCCTTCAACGTGAAAACAATCGTCGTCTTTCCAACATCAGTGTTGATATCCGCAACGTACGACTCCATTGCGTACTTCTAAAAAGCTCGGAAAAAATCAAGCCATAGTGAAGGAAAGAGTGAAGGAAATCCAAGGGATTTCTACGATTAACCGTATATTAAGGTATATGTCACTCTTTACTTCGTAACTACTAAAGAAGAATGTAGGCACTACTTTTTTGCTCTTAAACCTACCAGAAATTCCTCATGAACCAGATGTGTCGGTGGCATGTTGACGAGAATTCAAACGTATGACAGACAGACATAGAGGCGGGGCGCTAATCAGCGTAAAGTGTTGAGATAGTGTCAAGTATTAACACCTTTGGTGTTAAAATAAGCTTTGATCGAGGACATAGGCTATTGGATAATCCACATTAGACTCCGATGTCTTGGTCGGTCTGGCTCCAAGGTGTTTTATGTTACCATTCAAAATTGAAAGGGAAGGGAAAACTTCACACTCTATTTTTTAGGGTCATAGAGTGACTGATTAGAAGATATCGACAAAGGTAACACGCAGACAGCGTGTGACAGATGCTGTTTCGTCTGATTCCGGCGTAATGAGAGTGTGTGAGACCATGGCTGATATCGACACAGTCTGCTAATAACGTGTGTGCTGACAATAAAAATTGCTTCACTTTTATTTGTTACGTGATTCGGGAATTAATGGAGGTGTCCTCATAGTCAGTTGTTGAAAAACTGAGCTGGAAGTTGTAGCACTTCCAATAGCTAAGTTTCTGCTGTTTGGAAACTGTTCGAAAAAGCTGGGAATCTAACAAATGGATGCCAATAGTCCTCATTGACGCAGTCATGGTTAAGTGAAGTCTAAGATTATTGCTCAAATTATCCCGTACTTCAGTGGTGGTTCAGTCCATTTTTCAATTATATTTTGTGCCTAGTTCGTTCATAAAACACTTCTATGTGATATCAAATCTGGAGTTTCTCATAGCAGACTTAAAAGGTTCATCTGAATGACTAACTCAAAGTGTTCAATCGATTTACCACTACTGAGACGTGGTTCAAGATAAGAGTAGACAAAAGAAAAGTATGAAAGCAGTGAAGGAGGAAAAGGAGTTAGTATTCCGATTCAATCTTTTCTCACTGTGTTCTTCTGAAACGATAATCCTTCTGAAAAGTGCAGTTCAACGAGCTGTCGAGTTGACATACAGGTCTCCTCTTATCGATCCTTCAAAAGTTCGTTTTCAAAGAGTTTTCTTTGAAAAAAGTCGGACTGAGACTCAGCTGAATTTTTCGGAATAGTGTTGACAACAATTTACTGATCACCGCTCAAGTCACTCGACGATCAACAGGACTACAGGTGGTACAGGTAATACAATGTCCATTAATTGTTTTCCTTGTGAACAGAATTGACTGCCTTACAAAGTCGCGTCATTAGTAGGCTTCTTCGGAGAGGTAAATTTTATTTCCATTCAGTAGTTAGTAGAACAGAAACAACAGAAATAGCTATTTTTCTGATGATTACCAATCGTCTAATTCTACTCTAAAGAATAAATAGCACAGTCAAAATCTCACTAATAGGAAGCTACTTTAGAGAAGGAATTTACTTTTTCTCTTAACCTGCTACTGTCATTAGCAAATCCTTAATGATAATGAAGGAAGGAAGAAGCTCAGAGAGAGCAATAAACTTCAAAAGGAATCACTTTCATCGGACACGTGCAACGAAATGCTTATCGTCATGCTCGGTGAAGATTACTGTTATCAACGATGACATCGGAGGTCGGTACACAGATCAAGGTCACAATGCGAAATCCTTACCGGTTCAACTGTTTCGAAGTATCTTATCGCTCGAGTTGGTATCAATAAGGAAAACTCGGCTCTCAAAGGCGTACACAGCAGTGTTTCCTAGAGGGAGTCTGTGAAGAAAAGGATAAGACTCTGGGTGTTGCTAAACCTTTAAATGATGTAGCGTACATTTGAATTCATCAAGATCCGTTAGAGGTGACTGAATGTGTATTAGTACTATATAGTAACTTGTGGTGGTCTCCTTTCGAATCAGTCTACTGCTGCTAGCTTTCCACGGAAGCCTGTTAGTAATTTTCCGATCCCGTAGGGATAGCGTTTTGGTTAACCAGAAGCAGAAGATCGGAAGCATCGCGAGAATCGACAGAATTTTGCCAAATATTAATGATTCTTTTCTTCTTAAAAACCGAAGAATAGCATAGTTTCTCTTATCAAGCAAAAACCCATACTTTATGGACTTTAATAAAGGACATAGATTCCACTGCATGCACATATTATTTGACACTTGCAACACAGCAGTCTCTAGTGAAACTGGTTCTTTTCTCATACCTTAGATTGGCCTAAATCGTAGTGTTACCTGAAAGATTACTTTAGCCTAAAGGCTGCCTCTCCAAAGCTTATTTTGCTAATTCAGCTTTATGAAATTTTTCACGACAGCACATTTCTACGGTAGTCCTCAAAAATGTATATGGATGCAGACCCGATCGCCAATACCAGGTTGACCAAGCGCTCAATTTTATTGTAATTCCGAGATCACTTAGGCGATTTAGAATCGTTTTCGATGGTCCGAACTGAATAGTCCATGGTACTCTCCACAGTGAGGTTAGATCAGCCTAGTTGGAAACGGACCAAGGATACGACGGCGCCTTTTCATGAATCTTGTGCATTGTTCAACACAATGAACAGCAAGTGTATGCGGTCCGGAGTTTTGCAAATATCTCAGCATTACATACGAGTTATATTTCGCAACATACCCTGTCATTAAAAAGAAAAAGGCAGTAAATAAAAGGGTTAAGACAATGAACAGCTTTCTTCATGTTTAGCTTACATACCAGAATACTTAATTATATTGATAGACCTCTGTCAGTTACTTCACAATATGTGTGGTGTAATCACTAATGAACTGGATAGGTTCATTATCAAATCCAGTACCGCTGCTGCAAGTCACATTCATACAACCGTCTTCGATATACGAGGTGAGCAGAATTTTGTTCCAATTATTAAATCATAGTTCACTTGACATCTGTATCGCTGGAAAATCTGTGTTTTGAAATATGTCTAAATTCAACTAGCTGAGAGACAGGCGAAACGAAGGACCAGCATGGTGCGGCAGTGGATGAGTTAGCACCCGGAAAGGGCAACAGCGTGTTCGACCTCCACCGCAGATGCCTGCGGTCAGGAGTTTTGCAAACATATCAGCATTATTGAGATTATATTTCGCAATATGCTCTGTCATTAAAAGAGTAGGCAGTAAATAATAAGGAAAAATTCTACATTCAGCGTCATAGTTAATGGTTAAGTTCTCATAGGTTTATTCAGTGCAAATGCTGATTCACCTCCCAGCGTTTTACCGCCTCATCGTGGCTGGGAGGTGTTCCTGGGTGTCGGACTGCGATGTAAAGCGGGGGATTCGTACCTCCAGCAGAGACTCCTAAGCTGGGAAGAAATCCGGTGTTTCCATCAGGAAGCCTAGCTAAGAGTAAACCAGTACCAGGATCCGCTATCGTCCTGGTATCAAAGTCGTATGGTGCAAATCTCCCTCTGATCCACAAGGGTTGCTACTGGCCGTGGTGGTGAAGACCTGGAGCATACTTTGGCTAGGCTGGCCTCGGGATTCCAGGAAACCACAATGGCTTAACCAGCAAATCTACGATAAATGGTGATTATGCTGGAGCCCGCACAATCAGTGAAGACGGGCCGTTCAAGTGTTAAGTGTGTCAAATGCTGATTGAACATTTTTTATTAATTCTAGGTTAAGTATGTATGGGCTCGGACTATTAAATATTTCCGCTACCATTGATGCAATGAAGGCTTGTATAGATTAAAATATCATATAACACAATGCCAAGATGTCGGCCATCGCCATCTGTCGAAGCAATGCTCTATAACAGAGAGTTCAGTGATACTTATTACTTGTGATTCGCCAGATGCTCTGGAAGTTTGAGCTGAACTGTCACTTGTACTGCGAAAATAGTAATCAGTGATCACGAATTCCTTTCCCAGAACTCAGTCATCGATTCACCTTAGACTTTTTATATTTTATCGCTTTCTCATTTTTGCAGAATTGTATACAAAATGTCTACGTCGTCGTTGTCAACGGCTTCGTCATTCAATGCTCAGTTAGTACAGCAGACATTTGATTACGCCATCGAGGTACGCACTATTTTTGTCTGAAGCCTGCGAATGCAAAGAAAGAAAATTCTGAGACAGCTTTTTATGTAGTAGATCGCTGTTTCTAAGAACTATTTAGATTACGTTATTATGCGTTGTTATAATATAGAATCTAAATTGTTAATATCGGCGCATGTGGCGCAGTGGCAGGAGAGGCCCTGCAACACGCGGGATCGATCCTCGCGCCCATGGCTCACGAAGCCTTCCATCTCTCCGGGGTCGGCAAATTGGTACCAGACTTGTCTGGGAGGATAGCAGCACTGGCTCGATATGTCAGTGGGTCACTGCGAGTCATTGTAAAGGCCAGATATTCATCCAATCACCTCCAACGATGCTTGATGAAGTCGAATGCATGACGCGTCCCTCAGGTAAAGGTATCCGCGCCGAGAGCTTTATCGTTTTTTTTACATTGTTGACGCGAAGGATTTGAAATAAAAAGTTATGTTTCAGGAAACATGTCGAAACTTTGGTCTTCTATCTCCATTCAAACATGAACCAAATCATTCTTACGATGACAAGAAAACAGCTGGTGAATTCCATTCAGGATCTCGTTTTGGTCCGTGACTGAAGTCGTATTCGCAAGGATGGCCTTTACTTGTAGGCACAACACAGCGGGCTAAAACCTAACTGGTTAAACGAAGTCTACCATTTTTTACTGTAGGTTCGATGAATTGTAAAGTAATTGTCTGAGAACCTTTTTCGAATCTGAAACCCAGCAGCTCCCTAGGTTAGCTGCGTAAGGATTCCACGGAGAATCAACTCCACCATAATTCAACGACTTCTACAAAGAGAACAAAAATCCTCAAGCAAGTGCCTATCCACACACAAAATGCGAAGTCCTTGGTGGACGACAAGCCTGATCTAGCTTTGACCACATACAGTTTGTCTCATCGAAGTATAATCGGAGGTTCCCTCTGATCGCTTGCATATGAAGTGATTGGAACGATGAACAGGGTCAATTTCCTACTGGCCCGACAGAAAAATCTGGAAATGAACGATTAACTCCTTTCCGCTCATTCGATTTTCTTTAACACTGCATTTTTATTTTCAGTTGATGAAGAAAAAGTGATAACGGACTTTGACGGAATGACTTATGATGGATTTATTCACCAGGAAAGATTAAAAAAATTTCCTCCGTCGTATTACCACGTCCAAGAAATGAATAAAGGTCCAGGTGAGAATATGGAACACTGCAGAATCCTTGCTTATCGTGTGAACATTCATTCCGATGTAAACAGCACATATTGACTGACGTTGTGGTCACATGTATAAGGTCCTTCAGCACGACGCACATTTTTATCTCTACAAATGTCCTAGGTCTCTGAGTTACCGGAGAATGTGTCTGAATGGTTGGAACTACCAACCTGTATGCTTTTGACTGAGAAATAGTAAAAGTAAAAATTTAACTTAAAAACACAGACTTTACCATGTAATTTTACAGACAAATATGCGAAAGAACTTGCCTGCATCCTAGAAAATTTAAGAGCATGGACACTAATGTTACAGAGTTGCAGGAAAGATCTTATGAGAAACAATACTTTTTTTAAACAATCTTTTTTATCACGACCATTGTAGAGGACTAGCACATTCTCCGAACACTGTCCATCTAGAGGAAGTACTGGGATAGCAGGCTAGAAGTGAAGTTTTAAGAGCGATGGAAAATTTGCTAGGTTTAACTTATGGCACACGTATGATTACTGCTCATGGTTCCTAGATTTACCTTTAATGAGAAGACATTTCTTTACCAGATTGTGTTGAGAATGTATATCAGCCCATACCAGCATCCTATCAGCTATTTTAAAAAATATCAGCTATTTGCTAAATAGCCTCAACAATGCTGAGATATGGGCAAACTCGCGATCGTATGAGGGCTTTGAATCCATGATTATCTTTACCGGGACTCACAAGCTTTCCAACACACCAACCAAAGATAAAAACAATATTCTGTAAATGAACGTTGAAACATCGTGATTTCCACCGCAGCTTTAGCATAACTGGGTTCAATACCGGTGTCTGTTTCCCAGATTATTTCGTATCACAAAGGATTGTTAATAGCACAGATAGAGTTGAACCATGGCCGAGAGAAAGGTAAAACAAAGACTTCGCTTGCTGTGGTGGTTATCCCTTGAGTCACCGGGAAGGGTGGTATGCAAGTTCGATGCCCATTTGAGGTCTTAAGTTCTGCTCACATCTCTGCATTCTCGTGGTTGCACTTCGTACTGTAACCTGCCATGGAAAAAATGGACAGTAAATGGAAGTTGAAGCATTATTTCCTAGATAAAATTCTAACAATATGCATTCTTTTTTGATAAGCTTGCACGAGGTTGATAAATATATTTATTTTCGGCTAACGTTTCGACGTCTTCGTCTTCCTCAGAGCCGGTGATCCGAGTCGATGGTCCATGCTTGTTGTTCGCCTCGACGTTGCGTCTTCGCCTTCCTGTCGAGCCAGATCTTCCTCAGCGAGCCATCTTCTCGAATGAGGCATCCTCACTCAGTGATGCCCTTTTATACACGATGCTGATGGTGGATATATAATGACAATGTCCGGTGGTAACAACTTGTATTTCTTCCGGACATAA